>CAVNYN010287312.1:0-49693 GCA_963692815.1 Nyctanthes arbor-tristis
CCTTGTTTACACTGTCTTCTCTGCCACTGACCCCAAGAGAAGTGCTAGAGACTCCCATGTTCCTGTAAGTACTTGATTGTGATCAAGTGTTACTAAACTTTATACACTCCATCGACAAATACTTCATTGGAAAGTTTATTAGTTCTTGATGATTAATCTTGCTTGAAATTAATTTGGTCTAAAGGTATTGGCACCACTGCCTATTGGATTTGCTGTGTTCATGGTTCATTTGGCCACAATTCCCATCACCGGCACCGGTATCAACCCCGCTCGAAGTTTTGGAGCCGCAGTCATCTACGGCAAAAATAAGCCATGGGACGATCACGTACGTGTCTCTTTGTTTATTTTTTTATTTTTTCTCTTTGTCCTAGAAGTTTGTTAGTAAAGTAGACTCTACAAGGGACATCTCTTGTCCGATGTGACTAATTATCGACCGGAGTCAGCTGATAAAGTTTTGAATTTTGTTGTGATAGTGGATATTCTGGGTCGGACCATTCATTGGAGCAGCCATTGCAGCATTCTACCACCAGTACATTCTTAGGGCAGGTGCAGTTAAAGCTCTAGGATCATTCAGGAGCAGTGCTTCTGCTTATTGAGAAAGTACTGCAAAGGGCATTTCAGTCCGTGGAGAAACTGTAAATTTCAAGCAGTGTGTGGGGTCTTGGAAATTGGCACTTTTTTGTGCCAAAATTTGTGCCCTTTTTCTCTTTTTCTTTCCTACAAATTAGGTGTTGTAAGCATCAAAATAATATTAATCATGATGCACCCTCAAGTATTGCATGTTTGCCACTTCAAATGGTGTTATCTATGAATGTAGTCCCCTTAGTATTCAAAACCGACATGGTTAATGACCTGGTCAAAGCTTTGTGCCAATGAGTTACTAGTTCAATCATCTGATCAATTATTCAACCGACGGGTTATTGTTCAATAAAAATTTCATATTAAATATCTAACTGTTAGGAATATGTGTGCTGTGTACAGTACACAAATACGCATATACATACATCATTTGAACACGGCAAGTCACTTGAACTAGGTTGCCAGTTTAAGCTAGTTTTTATGGATTATCGACACTTCACTGTATAACCGGCTTAAATAAAAACCTGGCTCAGAGAATCAGGTTGATAAAACCCTTTCCGATGCTGCCATGTGGAGATGGTGGTGGACGGAGGTGGGGAGAGAAGGATGAAAAGTGAAGTGAAAGGGCTTGAGAGTGAAAATTGTAAAGAGAAATCATATAAAATTCTTTTACGTGCCATGATGGGTGTCTGTGTGTAGACATCTTTTTGAGATATTATCCACTTTTTATTGATGTCATGCCATTAGCATTGGAGACCCCTTTTTATTCACCATGTCCACTTACGGATCAAATAGGAATATTCTCATTGATTGCTGTTTACACGATGCATGAGCATTGAAGATGCTCTCGATCGAATAAGAGTATTCTCATTGATTGTTGTTTACACACTGCATGAGCATTGGAGATGCTCTCGATCAAATAAGAGTATTCTCATTGATTGTTGTTTACACACTGCATGAGCATTGGAGATGCTCTCGGTGATGCACCCGGGTTTTTGGGTTGACACGGCTGGACTGGCTAGGTATTAAAACATGTATGTGTCACATGATGAAGTAGAGACTTGGATATAAATTCACAATTTTATGAAGGTGAAAAATTGAAAACTATTATAAATAGTCCTGCGGACCTGTGGGCATATCAAAGGGCAAAATAGTAAAAGCATCTGATTAAATAAAAATATAATATAATAATCACAGTGAAAAATCAAACAAAAATGATCGGTGTACAAAATGTATTGCAAAATCATAACAAAGCAATTAGTTTGAAAAGGCTCGTCAAGATCTTGCTAAAATATGTACTTGAATAGACTAAGTCTTAGATAAAGCGTCAAATTCACAAATGAAAATTGCTTCTTTTAATGTCTACTCTACCTTGAATGATCTAAATAAATTTTGTTAACCTTGCCTCTTTTTGTCGGCTCCTTCATTCTTATTATTTTGGTACTTAGGTGATCATTTTGGATGACACATCCTCGGCTAAGCCAATCCGTGTTTAGTGCTATTATACTAACTAATGATGTGTGTGTGTGTGTGTTAGTGTATTGTGCCAACACAAGATTTTTTTATTATTATTATTTTTTTGTTTCTCTTTTCAAATTTTTTCTTTTCATATTCTTCCAGTTTCCTTTTCTTTCATTTTCTCCCCTTCTTTTTGTTAAATTGGGCTGGTTTTGAACTTTTACTCAAGGTCAACGCTGAAGATGGTGGAATGGATTGGGTTTCATCACTTGGTAAGCCCAAAGCAAAAATGAAGGCGAGAGAGAACTCTACTGAATACTGATCCAACATGCAAAAGTCATCCCTCGGCTGATCCAATTCAAAATGATTCTAACTCTTACTTCTAGTTCTTCATGTTACTCCTTTTGATGGTTTTATATTTTTCGTTCTTAATTTGAAATTAGTTTCGGTTGAAAATTCTCAATCCATAGCAAAAAAACGAAAAGTTACTTGCAAGGTGAATCAGTAAACAAAGTTCTTGTCAAATATAACAGACGCACCACATACTTCCATTTCTTCAAATAAATCTCAATAAATATAGCAACAACGTGATGTGTATCCGTATGCCCACATAGGATAGAAAGTGCCATAAAGGGCACTCCGGGAAATGCTAGTAAATTGTCTCAATCAATGACCAAAAAAAGGAAAAAAAACATATAGTTCAAATGTATGTTAATGAAGATGACCATGTATTTAGCTTAATGTCATTTTAAGAGTCATTTTCAAATGTTAGTGTGTGGCAGCATAACGCCGCCAGACACATGTGATAACATATAGAAAAAGGGCTCGTTGGGAAAAAATGTGGAGTTTGGCCTGTAGAGCACATGCAAGGCACAGTCGGGTTGCTCATGCAGTGTCACTGAAGCGCCAATTTTCCCTCCTTTTTTTATGGGTATTCAAGTGCCAATTAATTGGGCATCAATACATGATAATTGCTCGCGTGGTACTGAGTTCTGTGCATCCGAAACTGCCACCTACTAATAGGAGACAAGTGGTAATATAACTATTTTTCCCCCTTTTGTTTCTTAAATTAGCCTCAATAAAAAATGAATCGAAATCCAGCCAACTGGATCCATAAATTGCTCCATCTGATCTAAGTAAACTCCACGCGATCTTGGCTTGCTACCGTAAACTATAAGTGCCATCAGTGTTGATTTTAACAAGTACCAAGAATGTTGATTTGCTTATAATTCTGTTTGAGTTGTATAACTGTTTATTATATAAGTTACTTCCTTATTTATTCGACGAGATAAGATACTTCTTTATAAACTATGCTAGCAATGTTTATCATTCAAAAATAGTTATTATCACTATGATACATGATTATTGTGAATTTGTAACATTTTCAACGGTATACCCAGAAGAAGGTCGAAGCCCGAAGGGGTAATCGAAACTTGATAATCTCTAGTTGAAATATTAATTTTTTTTCAAAAGTTTTCAAAAGATAAAAAAGAATTTTTACGAAAACGGGGGTAACCGGGGATCGGGGTGGCCACCACTTGGATTTGCCCGGGGATATTTTTCTTTCTGAACCCGAGTTCTGTAATTTATTTAACATAATAATCCCACATGATTAAGAACTAAAATAAGCAATAAATGCACGACAATCTTTAAACATGGTGCATAAATAGGTGAATGAATAATTATGGAAAATAATAGTTTGATTAAAATATATAAGATGAGGACGATATCTCCAATTCTTGCCATCCCTAAGATCCGTTGCTTCCCTGTCTCTTATGTCGTTTTTTTAATTGAAGGGCCTAATTAATTTTCGGCTTCTCATAAGTTAAACATGTGATGAGATATATAGGACGAGATGCTGTTTTATTTTGAATTATAGCATTTTATAAGACGATAATTGCAACCTATCATGCGCCCTAGGTACCCGCGTCTGAATTGTCTACGACTACGTTTTCTTGTAACTTTCGTGCATATATATATTTGCGTAACTCCACGCGTTATGCGTTCGAAACACTGGTAACTGTTTACTGCATAGTCTGCATTTACCAAATTGGGCATGCTCTACGGCAAAATTAATTCAAAGCCGTATAATGTACAAATTTGATTTGTATTACTTGGTCATTGTTGTTGTTATTATTGTCAATAATAATAACAGTATTTTTTTTATTACTCATATTACATATATATTATTCTAAAGCAGAAATTGTCCCAGTCAATTTTCTTCATTATTCATATTCACACACATATTCATAAGATAAAAAAATATTACTGCACACCTCTTCACCATTCATTTTTATTTGTTTTATTTATTTTTTTTCATTTATTTACTTCTTTTTATTAATTTTTTCTTTTGCCTTCTATATTTCATTATTGCGTGTTATATAGAAAAATAAAGATAAAATTGAGGATTATAGTTATTAAAAGATAACTTTAAACAAGATGATTATATATATGCTAGTAATTAAAATTCAGGTGATTCAATCGGTTTCTTGTGCCTTGATTAAAAATTCAAATTTCCTCCGAAGGTCAATTAGCAAAAGTAAGGTCAGTCAGGACCACAACAAGCCTGTCGATTAGTTATTGAAATATAGATTTCCAGAACGTTCTATGAAAAAAAAAAACAAAAAGAAAACACAGAAAAAGAAAAAGGGAATTGTCAAAAAGACTAATTTTTTATTTTGTCAGATAGTCAACGTCATTGTAAAGGTTTAAGGTTTAACTTTAGAAGATTAACTCATTAAAAAGAGTAGACTAAATACTTTATATATATTTTTTTATATTTTTATACTTAATCAATGTGGATTTATCCGTTAACATATTCCTTCTAATATGGTAGTTCGTTGAAGCGGACCAATTTTGAAATTCATTTTGCTCACTTGAATTTTAATCGGATTGAATTTATCATTTGGGCATAATGGACCATAATTCCATGTTAAGAGTTGAAAAGATTAACACATTAAGAGAAGTAGTCAAAATACTTTATATGTTAGTTTATATTTTTAGAATAATATTATATAGCACTAGTAGTGCTTTGCATCAATTTAGGTGGCATCTAATGTGACATTAAATGAGAAGCGAAATTAAATGAATAAATAAATGACCCACTTAATCTGACTTATCATTTGATGCCACATTGATATGTTGATAAGTACCAGTAGTGCTAAATAGTATTATTCATATTTTTATACTTAATCAATACTACCTCCGTATCACAAAGAAAGTCCAGTATTTCTTTTTCGACCGTCCTCAAAAAATAGTCTAGTTACCATATTGAATATGTATTTAATATTTTATTTCCATATGTGTCTCTAATTAATTATTATTATTTAACTATCTGTACATTGAAAGACTTTCAAATAATTAATGAAACCTAAGAGTATATGTAGAAAACTAAAATAAAATTTAATGTTTAAACTACATTAACTATTGTTTCTTAATCCATTTAAAATTACTTACCGGACTATCTTTGTAAGACGTAGGTAGTATGAGATTTATCTTTAACAAAGTATTTGGCAACTCTGTAGATTATAATATGGATTATAATTTACTACATGGTATCATTTTATTAGTTGTTTTTTGTAAAAAGTAAAAAATTGTTGTTTGACATTTACTTTTTGATTTTTCAAAATAAGTGAAATCAATTAAATGATGTCGTGTGGAAGATTATAATTAAAATAGATTATAATCAAAATAAATGTGAGCCCTTCTACACAGATAGATAATTCTCTTTTTTAAAGAGTCTTACTCTTACTTGGCGTGAATATAACAAAAGCAGCTTCAGGGGTGATGCTCTTTAAAAAAAGAGCCTTATCTATCTCCTTAAAAAATTTCCCATAAATGTCGCCTCAACTAATAAACAAACTAATTGAATGCCGAAGAAGCCTTTAGAAAACAAGGTAATAAATCGCGGCGGTGAACGTAAAAAATTCAGGGTTACTTTTGTTAGATTCACGCCACGCAATGGTAACACTCTTTAAAAAAGAACTTGAGCTGCTTTTGTTAAATTTACGTCACAGTAAGGTAATGCTGCTTAAAAAAGAGCCGTATCTACCTCCTTAAAAATTTTCAGTAAATGTCACCTCAACTAATAAACAAACTACTACCTCCATCCCAAAAAGATGATCCATTTTAACTATACACACATATTAAGAAATGATAGTTAAAATAGTTAAAATATTAAAATTTACCTATATTTTTCCAATTATACCATTCTATTAATGTCAATAGGCAATCAATGAAATTTAATGTAGATGAATTTGTTTGTTGTATATATACAATAAAACTTAAAAGCATCTTTGGTTAGATTTATAGAATCAAATTATAAAGAGAATTTATAATGAGTGGAAATGAGTGGTGGAGATTTAATTGAAATTTAAAATGTGTGGTGATTATTGAGTAGTTATCAAATCAATAGTCAAATCATGGTAAGTGAATTTATAAATTGACAAAATAAAGGAAACCAAACAAAGCCTAATATACAACTCATAATCAATTATTCCCAAAGCTAATTTTTTGTATTTCCTAAGGCATAAACGATATTACCAAGATGTATTACATAAGGGTATATTAAGAACTCTATAGATAAAATATATATCTAAAATAGTAACTGAATTATATTTCAAGATGAAAGAAAAATGAAATATGGATTATTTTTTTGAGATGAAGGTAATAATTGAAGGCCAAAGAAGCCTTAGAAAACAAGGCAATAAATGGCGGGAGGTGAATGTAAAAAATTTATGGAATCCACACACATGACGGCTGACGGGATATCCAAACACAGGAAATTTTGACTAAGAACACGTCACATGGGGGGATATATTTGTATACTCGCTCCTCCAATAATACAAGTGACCCACTTGGATTTTCATATCCCCGGCTGTCAGCTAAATAAAAATTCTGTTTAAATATTTTAATTGTCACTTGATCAATTTTGGTGAACGCCACATGATCAATTTTTAGCTATATAAATTTTTTTGATTTTCATTGAAATATAAAGTTCAAGAATTATTATTCAACTTATCAAGTACTTCCTAGTTGTCATGTTTTAAAAGCTTTTTGTATTATTTGATATAGCTAATTCAAAAGTTAATAAATTTGACGAATGTGTAAAGTGAATCTTATACTAGCATAAAAAGCATGCATATGCTTATTTACCAAATCTACTAATTTTAATCGATTAACAGTGGGTGAAAAAGTGACAATTGTGGAACTTTTAATGACAATCAAATAGTTTTTAATCTTTTAACAATCTAGAAAATATCGAGAAAATTCAACAAGTATTGGAATATATATTTAACTGTTCAAGTTCTCTTGCTTCACAATAAAAATTTGAGTAGTGATATTTGTACATACAATATGTATAGAATTTATACACATGCTTTTCAAGTTACAGACAACTCAAAAGCTCTGATTTCAAAAAAGATATAGCAAAAGACATTTATCTAGGTAAATATAAGGAATGTCTTTACAAAATATGTATATCTTTTGTGTACAAATATCATTTCTCACAACAGATTGATGAATGCTATCTCCAAATGGTGTCGGGGCACTGACCCCAACTGAAATATGCTATCATTTTTTTTTTGGGAGGGGGTGTGTTTATATTTCCAATTTTCACTTTTTGAAGTGTTAATTCGATAGATTTTTTTAGAGCTTGTTTGAAGCTCTTAATTTTTTGAATTTATAATGAGTGGAAATGAATGGTGGAGATTTAATTGAAGTTTGAAATGAGTGGTGATTGTTGAATAGTTGTCAAATCAACAGTCAAATCATGATAGGTAAAATTATAATGAGAAAAAATAAAGAATTTCAAACAAGCTCTAAGACAGATAAGTTATTTTTTATTTCACTATCTTTTTCTCTATCTTACTGGTGGAGACGTGGAGTAACAATTTAATTGTTATTTGTGGTCATTTTGTGCATATATATTTGATGGGATATATATATATTTATTTATTTATTTATTTTATACAACAATATAACTCTTTCGTCGTTATATTACTTTTTAAAGTAAAATTTGTAAACATTTTAAAGAATGAAGCTTTTCTCCATACATGTATAGTTTACGCTTGAAAGTTGTGCCCCGCTCGGACTCCACCACTTTCTCCAAATAGTTGCTTCCTAGTCAGAAATTGACGCCATGGTACAATAGAATAACGTATATGGGCCATCGCGATACATTATTTCACTTGTGATATTACTTATATAGTTATATTCTATTTCAACGTTATGAGCTAGGACAGAAAATTTACAATGTGTTTGACAAAATAGTTATTTATAGATTAGTTTACAAACAACTACGTAGTATTATTTTATTGATTATTTTATGTGAAAAATTAAAAACTGTGGCTTGAGTTTTATTTTTTGACTTTTTAAAAAAAATAAAACTAATAAACTGATGTCACGTAACGGTTTATAAACAAAATGGCTTATAAACCAAGTTATCAAACACATTGTTAGAATGCCTTAACAAGAGTCAAATTTGGTAGTCAATCATGCAACTGAGTTGTCAGGTTGAAAAGAAATTGTGATAGTTTATATATAAAGTGTGTTTCCACTTCTATCCAAATCTTTAATATTTGTTTTGTGGTAATAAAAATAGAAAATAATAATGTGATCTAAATAAGTGCAGCTGTGGTTCTCATGTTCTCGGAAGGAGGTTCAGGATTCGAACCAGACATGCCCCTTCCCTCCCCCTTTGTATGGAAAAAAAAAGAAAAAAGAAAAAAGAAAAAAATGAAAACAATTATCAATAATGGGAAATATATAATTGTGATTGCATGTCTTGTAGTTTTTTAATAAATGAAAAAAATTCCCCATTTAATGATAATTGATTCATATTTAGAGAAAGAACAACGTCCTCATGTTTGTCAAAGGCACAAGTATGTCCAGTCACATTCACTGAACTTTATCATTAAGTGCTCAACAATTTGTTGATTTTTAGTCCCACTATATTTTGGACGCCAATTTGGATTGTTTAGATTTCTAAATTTAGCTGCTTATATGTTTTGTCCAGAAGCTACCAAAATTGGTTTTAAAGTTGAAATGGCTTTTAGCATGCGATAATTTGTCTACATATGCACTTGAATGTCTACAAGTTCTATCAAGAATTACAGTTGAGCTGTATTATGAGAAAATGATATAATATTAGAAATTTGACATTATAAATGGTGTGAGACGCATGCGTGGTGTATATATCTAGGTATGCTACATAAGTACTGTTATTTGAATTGACTGTGCCCAGATGCGCGCCATATATGGGTCTAGTATCCGTTACCATTTCATACATAGTAACGTGTTATAGAGTAGTACATAAGATAAGAGATTGGACACAAAAGGGGTGCATTATATATATAGAAAAGAGGTAATAATATAATAAAATCTTTCAAATATGAAAATTGTTTTATCCAATCCAACGAATTATATAAAATTGACAAAATGTAGAAACCTAACATGCCTTTCTCCACATAAATTTTGCCAACGTTTGTAAATACGAGTAGTTCTAACGAGTCACCTTGTATGATGACAACATAAAATTAATCATGTAATAATACACTAATACTAACCATTTTAAATTGACAATCAAATATTGAATACATAATAATACATAAAAAACGAGTACAATAAAATAACTAAAGAAATATTGTAAGAATACGGATTATTGGAACACTATTTTCCGAGACAGGGGAAATTTTTTTAAATTGAATTTTGTAAATGAATTTAGAAAATTGTGAAAATTAAAAATATAAAATGGGGTGGAAATGAATTGAGAGTTTCGTAACAATTAAATTTCATTAGTACGCATTAATGAAGGATTAATGATGCATTTTTTTAAGTAAAATTACAATATGAATTTTCAAATACTCGTATATATAAATTATAATGGAGCTCAATGCAAAAAAATCTAAATTGGGTTGAAATAAAATTTACAATACATAGAATAAATTAACTCCCAACATTGGGGAACCGAACATGTGTTTCTAGATCGCATGGCCTTGTGATTTTCTAAGGAGAGCTTACATCTCTGTTTACGGAGTAGAAACTGTCATGTGGCTGCATATGATTGGGGGTTGGGGGATTGAGATCTGCTATGGCCTCAGAAAGGCCTCAGCGGTATTATTTTTTCAATTGATACAGTTGAAAACATGTCATGAAATTAAAAAACGCAATCTTGGAAAAATAATATTTTACGAAATAATAACATTTACGATCACTTAATTATTGTAAGGTTATCTGCTTTAACAAATATCCATTTCAGTTGTGTAGGGAGGTCAGCAAACCACGCGGCTCATAGACTTACTAGGGTAGTGAGTTCTTTCTTTGACTCCACTGTGTGGGTGGAGAACCCCTAACTTTTCTTTATGATGTACTGAACTTTGATACCTTGATTGAATAAATTTCCTTTCTTCAAAAAAAAAAAAAAAGTTTATTGTAAGGTTATTTTATTAATAACATTTTATGAAGCAATGTTACTAATAGTAAGATATACTATGCAAAATAGCCATTGAAAAAAAAATATATATATATATATACATATTTAAGAACAAAATGATATCGTAAATGATTTACATGCATTCTCTTCTAATATGTAAGTAATTCAAGTGTGTTATATAGTACTACCTCCGTCCCCACAAAGATAGGCTGGTAGGTAATTTTATGTCGATTAAAAAATAATAGTTAATATAATTAAAACATTAAATTTTATTTTAATTTTCCACATATATCTTTATGTCTCATTAATTATTTGAAAGATTTTCAATGTATAGGTAGTTGAATAACGATAATTAATTAGAGGCGCATATGGAAATGAAACATTAAATACGTATTCAATATAGTTACTGAACTATCTTTTTGAGATGATTAAAAATGGAATATTGGACTATCTTTGTGGGATGAAGGTAATATGTTATATAATAAAATACTAATCATATAATAGTAAAAAAATATTTTAAATTTCCAATTAAGCACTGAATACATGCAATACAAAAATCAAGCACAACATTCAATGTATATGGATTATTGTGCAATATAATTCTCTCCTGAGACACAGTTTGGAAAATTTTAAAGAAATGACTTTTAAAAATGAATTTGGATAATTGTGAAACTTTAAGACACATAGGATTAGGATGGAAATGAATTGAAAGTTTCATATAAATTTTATCACAATAATGTTACTTATCTAGAGTGGAGACCGGTATCCAGTCTAATTTGCATTCTCTCATTGACGAATAATGGATGAATGTTTCCATGTATTTATAGTTACACACTCATCCTCTAATGAGAGAATGCCAATAAGATTGGAGACCGGTCTCCAGTTTAGATAAATAGCATTACTCATTTTATCATCATTGTGCATTAATGAAAGATGAATGATGCACTCAATCGGTGAAACATTAAAACGGATAAAATAAACATTATAAACAAAGTTCGGACAATATGGAAAAATGAATGTTTTACGCATATCCGTCAATTTTTTTTTTTTTTGTAATATTAATGATTAAAAATGAGAAAGGGTCAAATGTCATTCCAAGGATGTTTTCTTTTTCTTTTTTTTTTTGCAAACAAGGACGTTTAGTTCTTAATCAAAGTAAATAAATAAATAAATAACAAAGAAAAAGGAAAAAGAAAATCACAAAAATAACTTAATTTCCATTTACGCATAATAACATTTTATATATGTTCTATAATTAAAAGAGTAACCATAACAACAACAATGTAATTAGGGGAGAAACGTCTCTAAAAAACTATCAATCAACTGGATGATCAGTTAAACGTCTCTAGTTAAATGAATTTATTTTGGCCTTTACATGTATACATCCAATTAATATCAACCATCTTTATAGCCAAACACAAACAAATATCCCACTACACTTTTTGCTGTAATCCTTTTCGCGGTAATAAAATAACTAAACAACAAATAATAAATATAGGTACAAGAAAAGGACAAGCAACATATTCAAATAATGCCAATTGCCCTTTTATGGTGATAAAGAAAGATGATATGATAGAAGCATATGCATTATGGCAGGAAAACCCTAACCAATAATTTTGATCAAAAAACAAGGGCCACTGCTCTCTTATCATCGTTTGTTTTATGTTATGTCAACATAGAAAGTTTCAGCAAAGGCTTTGGACAATTTCCCCAGTTTGACGCGTATTTTTGTAACGATATCAACACGGTAATTTTATTTATCTAGAGTCTATATGCTTGACAGCTTGAGGTGATTTCCTCACGATTTTATAAATTCTCTAAACAAATCACATCCTTCAAAAATCAATCCCTAAACTTTAGTCTTATGGGTCTTGTGACAGGTCAAAACCCCCAAACAATGCTTTTCTATTCAATTCAATGTATTAATTTTCAGCTAGTTGGTACCTTAACATAGTAGGACACTGTATCCATCAATCATTCACATGCAAATTCAGTGTTGCATTAACTAATTCAGTGATCAAACTAGATCAATAAGAAGCAGTGCTAGACTTGTTATAAAAATACAATTTTGATTGAGAGTCAACATGAAAGATATTGGGTAATGCTACTTGTATAAATGAATATACAAATACGTTTTACATATAGGAATGAAATTATAATTTTATTTCTGTGTTTTCTCCTTTTTTGAGTACACAACATAATTTCACCACCTTAAACACACACACACCCCCCCTATCTATACACTCATTTATACAAATTGATTTATCTATAGAGATTTTCTTAGCATTAAGTCTTGTCAATTTTGATATGGAGACACCTAGTGTACGTGGTACTTTCTCCCCTACTAATTTGCACGTGGGTTTATAAACTCACATGTGAGATCATACTTACCTGAATAAAATTAATGGTGTTTTAGATTAAAATTGGAATTTATCTACGGGCAATTCTTTTTATGGAAAAAACTCTTTTATGAGAACAGGGAGAATCAAAATAGTAGTATTAAGATCACATTAGCTGGCAAGATCTTCTAAAGTGGAAAATTTTCGAAAACCTCTTGTATGTTTTGTAATAAAACCTCCCACCTTACGTGTGGCGTGTATAAATAAACTCTATGTGTATTTTATATACGTCATGTATATTTTAAATATACGTGATGTATACCTATATATGCCATACAGAGTGAGTGGTTTCGGAAAAGGTAAACATACATTTTTATTTGTTAGCAAAAATTTCACCGTCAGCATTTCAAGTTGCAAAATAAAAGTTTGGATTGCTGACAGTAAAGCAGCGTGTATAGTTTAAGAAGGATCCACCAACAACGGTTGAAATGGAAGCCGCAAAACCCACGCTTTCTCCTCATCAGCTTTACAAGTACACCCCCTCTCCAACCTCGTCACTGTCACTCTTTCACACTTCCCACGCTTTCTTCCAGCGCCTTTCTTACTCCATGACCCTTGTGCCATTTCTCTTTACTACACTAGTCCATTGTTCAATTCATGATTTCTTCTCCCAAATTTCTTTCCGGGTCTTTGAGAAATGGCAAGTTTGGCTGTTTTCCGCTTCTTTTGTTGTTCCTTTTGGTTGATTCTGTAATGGGTTTTGGGTCTATGGACTCCATTTCTGCGTCCTTTGGGGATTACGGCCTGTTTTGTGCCATTGATGCCAGTGGCAAGCAGGCTGTCATATGTTGGGACACCAAGAACAGGAACTCCACTGATTCGACTTCCTTGCGGTTTTCTGCCAACTTACCTCCCATGGCGGCGCTTTCAGGTGGACAGGGGTTTATGTGTGGCATTCTGGCAAACACTTCCCAAGCCGTTTGTTGGGATTGGATGGATCCATCGTCAATCTTGGATCTAGTTCCTCCGGTATTTAAGTTTAATGCTTATTTTCATATTGCTGCCGGTAAGGATCATGTTTGTGCAGTTCGAGGATCTTACTATTCAGATAATGATTTTGGTAGTGTCGATTGTTGGGATATTATTAGAACATCCAACAACAGTTTAGGCTTAAAACAGAGTGCTCGGTTTCATGATCAATACATTACTAGTCTTGTTTTTGGGAAAATTGTTTCTGGTGATGGGTTTAGCTGCGGTGTTGCAAGGGGTGGAGGGATATTGTGCTGGGGACCCAACTCTGGTACCCTGGGGGT
Organism: Nyctanthes arbor-tristis; assembly: GCA_963692815.1. Taxonomy (NCBI): domain Eukaryota; kingdom Viridiplantae; phylum Streptophyta; class Magnoliopsida; order Lamiales; family Oleaceae; genus Nyctanthes; species Nyctanthes arbor-tristis. Next base: position 14,121 of record CAVNYN010287312.1, read on the forward strand.
TTCGGGTACATCAGATAATTATTCGGTCTTAACTTCTGGAATTGACTCTATTTGTGGGGTTTCTGAGATCTCTGGCGATATCAAGTGTTGGGGTCGAAATGATTCATTTGTTAATCCGCCTTTTGGGATTAGACTTATGTCAATGGCGGCTGGTGCACAACATTTTTGCGGGATCAGAGAGGACAATCATGATATAGAGTGTTGGGGGAACTTCAACGCATCAAGGATCCCGAAGGGATCTGGTTTTCTTGCAATTGCTTCGTCCAACTACCTCACTTGCGGCATTAGAGAAGGTGATTTGGTACTTGATTGTTGGTTTGCCAATGTTCCATCACCGGTGGATTATGACCCCCCTTTGCAGTTGTTTAGTCCAGGACTGTGTAGCCCCGGAACTTGCTGTGAAGGAATGTTTGCATTCAATGCGAGCCTTCTTAATGAGCCAGAATTGACAAGCTTGTGTGTTAGGAAAGATTTGAACATTTGTTTGCCATGTGGTAGCAATTGTTCTGAGGGATTTTTCCGTTCTAGTTCATGTACACAGGATGCAGACAGGATTTGCACACCTTGCTCTCTCTGCCAGAACAGTTCTTGTTGGGATATATGCAGGCTTCACTCCTCATTTAGGATGCAACAGAAGCACTGGCATCAGCTGCGTCAACTAATGATAATCGTGGCCTCTTGTGTCTCAGGTTTCTTGTTAATTTTGATAGGCTGTTGTCTTTTACCCCGTGTGGCAGCCCCGCCGAGTGAAGATCGGAGGAGCAGAAAGTTTGTATCATGTATCCGTAAGCCTGAGCAGGAAATTGATGCAAATGTTGATCAGCATCCTCCAGCATCTGTGGCACCGTGTTCAGAGGTAGCTCAAGTTTTCCGGCTCTCAGAATTAAAAGACGCAACTAATGGGTTCAAGGAGTTCAATGAGCTGGGCAGGGGAGGCTATGGTTTTGTCTACAAAGCTGTCCTTCCGGATGGGAGACAAGTGGCGGTGAAAAGGGCTAATGCCGCCACAATAATTCATACCAATAGCCGGGACTTTGAAATGGAGCTGGAGGTCCTTTGCAATCTTAGACATAGCAATATTGTGAACTTGTTGGGTTACTGCACAGAGATGGGGGAGAGGCTACTGGTTTATGAGTTCATGCCCCACGGGACGCTTCATGATCACCTCCATGGGGGCCTTTCTCCTCTGAATTGGATCCTGACGCTCTTCCGATCTCAATGCAGGCTGCAAAGGGACTCGAATACCTGCACAAAGAAGCTGTACCTCCTATTGTGCATCGTGATCTTAAGAGTTCCAAAATTCTTCTAGATGCTGACTGGGGAGCACGTATTGCCGATTTTGGGCTTCTGACTCCACAGGAGAGGAATCTTAGTGCAGACATGAGTACTGATGTTTACAACTTTGGAATTGTGCTGCTCGAAATTCTTAGCGGAAGGAAAGCTTATGACGCGGACTGCACTCCTCCAAACATTGTAGACTGGGCAGTCCCTCTTATTAGACAGGGAAAGGGTGCTGCAATAATTGATCGGTACGTGGCTCTGCCTCGAAATGTTGAACCCCTATTAAAACTTGCTGATGTTGCGGAGCTTGCTTTGAAGGAAGATCCAAAAGAACATGCAACTATATCGGACTTGGTGATTTTGTTGGATCAAATAGTAAAGGATGGATTGATATCGTAATTTTAAATTGGATTCCTCAATCTGTGGGATAACATTGCTCGGGGAAAAAATGAAGAAGAATCGAGATAGCAGCTTTTAGTGAATATTTCTCTTCTGGAAGTGTACATTTCCTATTAGCTTCTTGTAAATTGTTGTGCTTACAGAATTCATCAGCTTATTCATGTCAGAAATTGAGAAATAATTTTTTTTTTTTTTAGTAAATTAAAAAGGGAAAATCTGTTTACCTTTTCATTCAAAACGAAGTTATGCTGTTTTGGATTAGCTTTCCTTTGTTCAAACAAGACATACGATGCATCTTGGCTTTTTCAGGTGCTGCTTATAAATTGATATTCAAGGATAATATAATTCTCTCTGAGCTTCAGGAGCATGTTCACTTACCTATTTTCTATCTACTCATAATTGAAAAAGTGAGTACGAAGTAGACACTATCTACTCATAATTGAAAAAGTGAGTATGAAGTAGACAGAGAGTTTCAGCTCAGCTTTGAGATGGACCTGCTTTGATTGACAATTCCAGGTAAATTCCGGCTCATTTTTCCTATATCAAAAAAAAAAAAAAAAGGGGAGGGACAAAGCTCAAACCCTAAAGAAAATTCTAGACGCCCATCTTTTAAATTTAAGTGATCCGTTTAGATTCATCACTAATTTTTTATCCATGTCTATTTTCATGCGTTTTGGTTGTTGTCTTCTTCAGTTAACTCCATCTCTCTTATTTTTTGTCGAGATCTGTAAATCGAGTGCAATTGCTGACGAAAGCAGAGCAACCCACTCCGGATCTACGGACCTCGATCCGTGTGCGCGTTGTGTGAAGAAGAAAAAAGGTAACACTGACGCAGTAGCTATTATAGTGTCTTTTTAGCTGAAGAATTCGTGAACTATTAGTAATATTATTATTACATGTATAGCTCCAAATAACTGATATGTTTTGTCTCGAGTGGGAGAAAAAGTTATCTGTTGCAGTTATAGGTGTCTATGACTTTATGAAACTTGAAGTAGAAATTTTGAGCCTCTGTGTAAATTCATCAATTTAAGTTACTAACAGTAACAATTTATGAATTTTAAGCAACTTTAGAAGTTATGAAAAACTAATTTTGTTTCGTGTTTGGCTTACAAACAATAGAAAAGTAATTACTAAGTATAATAAGTAACTAAAAATGTCAATTTATATAATAAACAAAAAATTGTAATATCTGCAGCAATAGGTATTGTTCTGTCCATTTTGCTTAACAAATAGTGAAGTATTAGTATTATTATAATTATTATTATTATTACTACATGTATAGCCGCAGTTTAATGTCATATTTTGTCTCCATTGGAAGAAAAAGTTGTTTCTTGGACTTGTAGGTGTCTATGACATTTAGCAGATTCTAAGGAAATGTTTTGAGCATCTTTTTGAAGATAATTGTAAGTTGCTAACAGTAACAATCTATGAATTTTAAGAAGCTTTAGAAGTCTTGAAAGACAAAATTTGTTCAAGTTAGGCTTATAAATAAAAGAAAAATAGTTACTATGTATAAGAAACTAAATATGTCAGTATGTATAAGAAACTAAATATTTCAATTTCTAACACACTGTTTGAAAAGAAGTTAAAAAGTAAACATGATTTCATAAATATAATCTTAAAAAGGGAAATCTTATTTTCTTTCTTCTTGTGCATACTATTTAAGAATCCAATTCTTTTGAAAGAAAACGTTTAAGAATTATAAATAGTGGAGAATTTTAAGAAATGTAATTTATATATATTATCATGTTGTGTTAAGAATTACAATGTATATAATAAACTAAAAATTTAAATTGGTAACGCACGTTGTAAAAATGTCATAAATTAGAGACCATGATTTCAGAAATTAATATTATTGTAAAAAGGCTAATCTTATTTTCTTTGACTCCCATGCATACTGTTTAAAATTTATAAATTTGTTTTTTTGAGAACTTGTTTAAGTATTATAGTAATTGTGAAATTTTAAGAATTTTAATTAATATATGTTATCATTTTGCATTAAGATTTACTATGTACCAAGCTATTGGTATAATTAGTGATTGTGTATCTTGTGTCATCAAATGCTACCTTTAGTTTTTGGTAAGATAAAATGCAATTGACACGTGCCTAATTTGCAGAAGTAGTTTTATGCTATCTTGTGTCATGACATACCTTTACTTTTATGACATGCTGTATCTAAGTGGTTTTTTTTTACCGTCAAATTTATTTTTCAAGTTGATAGTTATATTTACTTATGTTTCATAGTGATCTAAATCAATTTCATTTATCCTTTGCTCTACATCTGCAATGAAAATGAAAATAAGCTGTAGGAGTGGTTACCAGGTGGCAAATGGGGCAATGGGTTGACTCCCCCTCCTGAAACAAAACAACCGCAACAGCCCAAAGTAAGTATAACTCCTCCTTCTTAGGTGGTTGTATTTTTTTTTTCCCTTTTCTTTTTATATTGTAGAATGTTTGCCAAGTCTATTGATCAATTAGGCAAAAAACTTAAGTAAAATAAGTTGTATGATCTAGAAACCAATATCGTAAAAACTGTCCATTTCGTCATACCTATGTTGGACTCTGTTGATTCAGTCACACAGCTTAGTTGACTGCTGCCCCTAGAATTTCCACTAATTCTGAACCTCCCTGGAGTTAAAACATTAAGTCTCGTAGTTGCTGTTATCGGGTGAATATTTTCAGAACCGTCAACACGTCCATGTGTATAAGTATTCCCCTCCTTTTTTTAGTTTCAAATTAGAATGTGAGCCTGTAGTTGGTTGTCTATGGAACAGTTTGGCTTTCTATTTTTTTCGATGCATTGATGAAGGACATAATTCAATAGACCAAAAAAGAAGCTGCAAAAATTGGTAGATGGTGTGTTCATGTTAACTGTTTATATAGGCATATAAAGGGCTTACCTGTATTTTGATCTAAGTCTTCAGGCCGGAGCTTACCACAGACTGACTGGCTGGTATTCAACGTCATACTTGGTAGGCGTGAAATTGGCGTAATGAGAATGTGTTTATTGCAGTATGGTAAATTATTGATTATTGCAGCATGTTAAATCTCTGGAATCTATAACTCTTAGATTAAAAATGGTTACCTGATGCAATATTTGCATTGATGTTTTGCTGCCTTCCTGGAACTCTTTGAATATTCCTCATTGTCCTTGTTTCATACCCTGCACTTTGTTTGAGAAGTGTTTAGTGAAATGTTGAAGTTGTGAAATGCCTTTAGGCTTGTCTAATATATAGGAGAAATGATAAGGTCACTGAGCGGTGGGAAAAGGGTAAGGGCTGGTATGCGTATGACTAAGAAGTGTCATGTAAGCTACCACTATCCCAGAACTCTGCAAAAGTACAACTTCCGATCTCCAGAAAGTGCCTTTTCTGATGCTATGAGTGTCGACAATGAGTAGTAGCTAGATTTAACCTGTAGGCTGTATCTTGTAATGAAATCCAATAGAGTAGGCTGTTTGCGATGATATTTCTGTTACACCATGTGAGGCACCCTCCTTCCTGCGTAGCAGCCTGGTTGGTTAAAGATAGAAAATATGTTAGGTGGATATAGTATGCCGAAAGAAAACTAAATAAGTATATCTTACATGTTTCGAAACTTGATAATCTCTGGGACAGGTTCATTAACTATGACTCTAGTATGGTAGAATGCATTTGAGATTCTAATCTTGTCTAAAAACAAATCAGGCAGACAGTTAGCGTAAGAACTGCCAGAGCGGCACTTAACATAGGGTATCATAAGGATATAAAAATATTTTTCTCTTACTCATGAAGTTTTTTAGTCGACCCATTTGAATGATTGAAATGACTGGTTCGTTGGGGGTAATGTTGCCAATGGACTCTGTAATTGCTTCAGCATGCTCTTCCCAAAGTGTGCATGGCAGTTTTGTACCCCTACATATTAACATAAACTGTTATATCTTTACAATAAATCTAATGTTGAGTTTCACAAACAAAAAACCCTTACTGGAGGTCTTTGAGGATTATATCGATAGACCTTGCTCCTTTGCCAATTTGGGTGAAGCGACCTTTGTCGATAGATATGACCTTGCTGATTATATCTGCAATAGATAGATGTTAAGACGGTTTTCCCATAATAACCACTAAGCTGAAGTTAAAATTAGCACTGACCAAATAATATTGTCTCATCTCGTATTTGGTCAGCAAGGATGTCAGGAAATGCTTTGAATTTGAAAAGACTGGCAGGGAATTTTGTGTTATCAAACTGAATTAGTTTTGTTTGCTTGGTGAAGTGTAACTTTATGTCATGGTTGGCTTCTTTGTATTTCATCTTGTTTAGGGTCACGCCAAATCCCTTCATGTAGTATGTTTGTCATTCGTCAATCTTTTCCTCATAGGCAGAAATTAAATCCCTTTTGATTCCACCGTGTATTCTTGTTCCCTGAATGTGGTAAGTAAGTAAATGAATCTTTATCAAATTAAATTTTGGAACAACAAAAGAAAACAATTGAAAGCTTAAGTAAGTGTATACCTCAGCGTCCATTAACACCATTTCTAGGCTAGACGGTGCGGTGGACTCATTGTAATCAGGTAGAACCCATTTTCGACAGACCAGGACCTTGAAACACCACACCTTTCTCCTGTTAAGAACTTCTTTTAGGGAGGCAACCAAAGAGGCCATGTTGTTGGACATTAGAAACCCAGGTGATTTTATTTTTTTGGAAGATGGTGAAGCCAGTATATGAGTACCGTACTTATATTGGGAGGGTGAGATGAGTGGTATGATTGCTGCTGGTAGAGGTATCTAATTTGCAGAAAAAGTAGATAGCTGAAGAACTGAGTTGCGGGTTGATGTGTTGCTCTCATTGACCCGTATTTATATTGCGTTTGACTAACTCTTCATATGCCAATTGTTTTAACTCTGTAAAATCATTTTCTGTGGCACTGATATAAAATTAAAACCAACATATAAATTAACTCGACAATGAAAAAATGGACTACTCGGTTGGATGATGTACCATTTAGTAACTTATAGGTAATTATAGTAACTTTGTTGGATGATGTACCACGTGAAATGATTGCAGCTGGGAAAGGTTCATATTTTCCAGAAAAAATTGTCAGATGAAAATTTGTTTTAAAGGTTGATGTACTTGGTTTGATTGACCCTTCATTCTTGCTACTTTGTTATAAATAATTTCCAACCAAGTCTAATACTTTGATTAATTGCTACACGACGCTCTTCCGATCTCTTTATAGACGAACCTGAAGATTAGAAAAGCATGACAAATTTTAAAGCACGTGAATGTCTTGGTCTTTTGTTTGTGACAATTCACGTGCATCAAATGTCTTGGTAGGCTGTTTACTGTTCATGTTTTAAAGCATTCGTTTGTAATGAATTTTCTTCGTCTGAGTGAACTATCGATATTTTATGCTGTTTCGTATATTTGCTTGCTCATTTCGTCGGTTGATGTGCCTGATGTTGATTGGTCCTTCGACCTTATTCTTAAAATGACTCCTGCACGCAGAAGAAAAAAATTATCTTGGTAAAGAACGATGCTGTAGAGGAAAGAAGAACAAATTTCAACGCCCTTTGGAATGCCGTGAATCAAGAGTCTAGGTTGGCAGCATGGTACGCCTCAAGCTTCTGTGACATGCAATGCAGCAGGCCAAGCAATTCTGAAGATGTGGAGGGCGGAAAAGGTTTCCTGAATTTTATGTTGGCAAAGTGGTGGTGACCCACTGCCCACTCTTCAATTAATGTTGACCCACCCAAAGTCTCATGTTTGATGCGTGTTCAACATTTCACTCAATATGGAAAAAAAAAGAATAAAAAGATAAATACATCACCAATTTTTAGGGCGGGAAACTGAAGGGTGGTCCCACTAGCCACTCTTCTACTTTTATACTATATATATATGTATATATCTGCAATCGCATATCTAGTTTGAGTATCATTTTGGCACTATATGTGTCATATACTATGGCACTACATTGTCATGTAGTGTCGTAGTGCATGGCACATGTGGTATTAGATCAATCTCACATGTAATTCTATTAGCTCATTGATGACCTTGGTACCTTCAAATCACTGTATACCATTTGGTGAAGACGTCCATACATGATGCATGTATCTTTTCTTGTTTTCATTAAGACTTCTCCTTGATTCCGTAAAATAATGAACATTACTGTAGTTAAATTACCCTTTGCAGCTATCATATAGGTGAGTAGTGTTTAATATATGGTTTAATGTAGGGATGACAATAAATTAGACCGGGCCGGATTGGCACCAATCTATTTTGCTTCACAAAAAATTTATAAAATCATGATCTGCTCCACGACTCACGACTTGCAGATCAGAGCGGGTTACAGATCAGAGCAGGTCAAGATTGCAATCCATCAAGCGATCCACGAAATCCTTTTTTTTTTTTTTTTACCCAACAGCCAACATTTCAACATCCGATATAAACTCATTAAGTCATCACCTATTATTCATCAACAACAAAAACTACCTATTAAGTTTATGGCATGCATACCCATTGTCAATCAAAAGTAAACCACTTGAGACATTACAAACCCGTCAAATAGTTAAGACAAAGATAAGAAAATTTTCTTCTTCAAATCTTCATTTCTCAAGAGTCAAGACTCAAAGTTGAGTGTTAGCATAAATCTTTTTTTTTTTTAATAGATCGGATTGGATCAGATCGGCCCCAAATCGATCCGATCAGCATTCCTTTGGCGGATCTCAAATTCTACCATAATTTGCTTCACTGATCCATGGATCGGGAAATTTTTTCCTCAAACAGATAAAGTATCCGTTGGGTTTGGAGCGGATCGAGTTTTTCTGCCATCCCTAGTCTAATATTCATTTTTTGTGTGTTTGAATAGAGCAAATCAGATTTAAGGTAAATCATTCTTTCCTAATGTTTTGGATAAGTTTATTTTCATCTAAAGGAAGTTTATTATCCCTTTTTTTCCCATCTAAATTTCTTATCTTGACAGTAAGACAAGGTTTACTCTCGAAATCTAAATTATTTCTAATTTTAATCAACACAAGAAATTTATTTATTTGAAACTAAATTATTTACTCTCTTAAGTTTTGTTAACCTAACATAACATTAGCCCTTCTCCTGCTTAAGGAATGAACAAATCATACAAATATCATCATTGTGATATCATCGTAATATCAACGATCAGAAAATGTCTCCGACGTGATCTCTATATACAATGCATCATAAATCTCAGAATTTTTCAATCTGAAAACGGTATGTACCTTTATCTCTATACTAATTAGAGTAGCAGCAAATTCAGTTTCATGGATGTGCAGAATGTCCAAAACCTCACTTGTACTTTGTTCATTAAGCACCACGAAATTTTTCTCTTGCTCTCATGGGGGGCAGGATTAAATTTTTGTTAATTAACCACATCCTGTTACCCAGTGGCTAATCATGCTTGCCGTGCCACTGTACTATCGGATGCCTCTAAACTCAGAGCATCTGATGATTGCTTCTGGCATATTTTGACTGCCATTAGATCAACAAGCCCTGGCTGTGATATTGTGATTTCTGTCTTGATCTCATTTTTCAGCATCTTAAAGACACTGGACATTCCAGGCCGGAGACGGGTAACCTCTTGCACACAAAGTAGCCCGATTTTTAAGAACCAGACGGCTTCTTCTTTTGGAAAATCTTCATGTAAAACAGGATCTATAAGTTCCGAAAGGTTGTTGGTTTTGTATGACTCCCACACCTGCAGAGGTAGATGTTAAAAACACATCTATTGTCTCATTTTCCTGTCCTTTGAGCATCTTTGGCTAAGCTTAAAAAATTTATTTATAACCTGCTACTCTGCTCACAAGCATGTTTTAAAAGAAATAATTATTTTGGTTAAGTTATACAGTTTTGACGGTAGGTTTCGGTTACTATCAAAAACAGTAACTTTTCTACTTAAACATTAGAAGGGAAAAACGATTAGTGAAATGTTTTTTTTTTTTTTTTCCTAATCCTTATTTGGATATGCTCTTACGATATGGCTTTTCTCTCGTTGATAAAAAAAAAAAATTGTTACCTTTTCTACCAGGAACTGCTCTCCATATTGTTGGTGGAAATCAACAACTGGTAGGCCACTGACAATTTCCAGTAGCAGGACACCGAAGCTATAAACATCTGATTTTCGCGTCAAATGACCACTGGTTGCATATTCTGGAGACAAATAGCCTCTTAAGGCCAAAAAGAAAAGATATTAGCAACAGAAATGTTCATATTTCTAAAAAGAACCGAAAATTCTGCAGAAGTACACAATTAGTTTCCACTTACATTGTTCCAGCAACACGAGTACTAATGTGGGACATGTCGTCTTTGAACAGCTTAGATAGACCGAAGTCCCCAACCCTTGGTGTAAAATTCTGATCAAGAAGTATATTGCTGCCTTTGATGTCTCGATGCACAATATGAGGGCTGATTTCTTCATGGAGGTAAGAAAGTCCTTTTGCAATGCCTACTGATATGTCTCTTCTCAGTTTCCAATCAAATTTCATTCTGTTTTGTTTTCTACCTGTTCATGAAAAGGAGAATCAATTTCAGATCATTTTTATCAACTTTTTCTCAGGTCTGCAAAAGTCGAGACAAGAATTTACCAAGAAAAGCTCGGGTGAGGCAATTATGTTCCATGTAATCATAGACCAAAAGTCTCTTTGCTCCGTCGACACAGCATCCTCGAAGAGTAACAAGATTTTCATGCTTGATATCAGATAATGCTGCTATCTCAGATATAAACTCCCTCTCACCTTGCAATGACTCCAGTTCAACCGAGAGAACTTTGACCGCTACTAAAACCCCGTCTTGAAGCTGCCCCTGCATTTTGACCAGCTAAAAGGTGATTTTAGCATATTACCACCCACCCCAAAAAAAAAAAAAAAAGCATTGAAAGTTTTTGGTGTGTCAAAATCTTTTAATTTTTGTTTTTCTAGTAGTCCAATCCAGTATATTGAAATGTCATAAGTAATTACCTTGTAAACCGACCCAAGTCCTCCCTCTCCAATTTTGTATTTGAATCCCTGAGTGGCTGCTTTCAGTTCATTGTAAGAGAATATGCGAAATTTTGGAATTGTGCCGATTTCATCCCCTGTTTTTGCATTTAGAGTTGAGCTGTCATATATATAAAAATCATTCTTTTGTCCATTTTTTACAAATTTCGCATTGAAATGGCGCTGATTAAATTGTTCAAAGGCCGAAAACACATGGTGCGAGTTTAGGAACATACCGCTTTCGTCTTCACTCGGATTGATGGTTGAGGAAACAGAGGTACATCGAAAACAGCCAATGAAATAAGACAACATCGTCTTTAACAGTGTTCTTTCTTTATATATGCTACTGCTGTGTTTCTTTTCGGAAAAATGGATGGCAGGAAAAGGAAGAGCGGCTATATATATTATTTATAAATGGAAGAAAGGAATGAGATTTTATTGATGTTCATAGCCAGTGCCCATTAATTTGGACCTAAGGTTAGACTTCCAATATTCTTAATCTTCGTTACTGTTACATTTTGGAAATAATCCAAGGGACAGATTTTTTTTTTTTTTTTAAAAAAGGAAAATATTAAGATCATGCATGCGTGGGTGCGTTTTAATATCATCGGTCGTCAAGAGAGAATGATGGTGATGGTTACGTGTGGCTCGACTTGAATTATTAGTTCTCACTAGTTTTGGATTAAGCATTATTATTGAATTAATTATTTAATTAATAATTATAAGGAGTGATGTTCTTGACATAAATAACTATCCTGACATGCTTACTGAGCCATTTTGAAGGAATATGCTATTCATAGGTAATTTTTTAAGCAATCTTTTATAAAACATGGGTAAATTCACAATCTCACCTTTTGTATTGTATGATTGGGGAAAAATAATTTAAAGATAAGACGGTAAATTTACCTTATTTTGTAAATGATTGTCCAAATGATTACCTATAAATAGTGGGACTCTATTTTGAATTAGTTGACTGTGTAAACCTTCAAACTCACCACATGTATGTAAATAACCATTGTAATGTGACCAATTTAGTAATATCACTTATTTATACTTGATAAACATAGATGTTACAAAATTATTGCACTTATTGAATATATTGAAGTAGCTGTAAAAAGAATAATGTTGTATGGTGCCAATAGTCAACACTAGCTAGTCTAAATGAAAACGCTTGTGCCTGGTGGTATTAAATAATAAAATTGAGTTAAATACATGAATAAGTGTTATATATATAGGGGGATAAATGGGAAGGGGGTAAAATTCGAGGAGGGGCATATGTGGTTAGTACTAAGTAACGTTATTCTTTTAGAAATTTAGGTATTTCTACGGAGATATGTTTATTTGACATGAAAAAGTGGTCTTAATTGGTAATTATATATTGATTGTTTATATACAAGTGGTGGGTTTGAAGACCACAAGTAACTAATACAAAATTACCAACTAAGTGTGTCACTTATTCATATCAAATAAATATGTTTCCATAAAGTTATTGATACAAATATTATCAAAGATCTATGTCTATAAAATCTAGATGGCACACTATCATTGTTCCATTTACGGGATCTCATTACATGGACCAATTAAAAAAAAAAAAGGATAGAAAATAAAAGAAAAGAATAATCTTCTATTTTCACATGAGCATCTCCAATGGCTACTCCATTCTCAAAAAATTGATGTGCCACATCAAATTTTGACATTTTTTACCCAAAAAAAGGCTTCTCTAATAGTGATGATTTGTCATCATGCGACGCTGATTTGACAAAAATAAAAATGGACTTTGTCATGAAGAATGTCTAGAACTAGACAGCTTCTAGACTTAAAGACAATGCATTTTAATATATTTTATTATTTTTCTATTTCATCTCTCTTATGCAAAAATAAGCTCATCTTCTCTCTCTACACAATCTACATTTATTTCTCTATATTTCTTGTATTTATCTACATGTACAGAAACTATTAAAGAAGAAATTAAATGATTCAACATCTTTCATATCATATAAACTACTTTATATTTCCCTTTCACGTCAAATATGATCTAGATTGATTATTGGAGATGATGTTAGTCGGTTGTCACAAAACATCGATGATAGGAGAGTAGAACTTGTTATATCTGACCTTAATAAAAAGTAAACAAACCAACTAACTTCAATCTTCAATAATTTCAACTCTTTGAAAGAAGGGCCCAGTTGTTAAGAAGGCATTTATGGGCCTAGTTGTTAACTACTTGGCCCATGTTGACTTTATTTATTTTCTGCATTTATTTGGAAGTTGGAATTAAGAAATGGCGGCTTGTATATTGCATGGGAAAAATTTTTGAATTAGTGGTAGGATACATGTTATCAATCTGCATATTATTCATGTATTTGGTATTAATTATGTAGTATATAAATAAATACTCAGATTGGTGTTATATTTCATACCTGTATAAATAGTAGTACAAATAGAAACATATGTCACATTTCGCGATAAATTTGATTTTGATTTAATATTTTGCCTTAGTTTCTCATTTTACGATGATTATATGAGTCTAAACAAGTTAACAAAGGTCTACTTTCCTTCACCGCTCGACTAAACAACTAATATTACAAAAGGAAAGGCTCAAAAACCATTTTTGACTTTCTTAACTATTTTAGTCGTCTGACCTAACTTATTATTATCTTTGATGATTTTATTTGTTTATATTTTTCATAATATTATTAGTTCTTCTAAGTAATATATACATGTTTAATTAATTAATTAATGTATTTGTAAGACAAAATTAAATTGATTCATTTACCTCTCTTGCAGGGTAGTTGACATTTTCTTAATTTCAATTTGAAAGGTTCAATGTGAGGAGAATTCCAATTTTCAATATTATTCTTAATATAATAATTATTATATATATTTATATTGCAATTTGCAGCAGCCGGTTATGTCTACTTGTGACAAAGTAGAGTTCAACAGCCGTCACTCATAAATTGGCCAAGCGCATGGTCAAATCAAGACTGTATTTCCTTTTCTTTTCTTTTTTCTTTTTCCGAATCGAAAAACTATGACAATATCGTGTGTAATGAGAACGCATACACGAAATTGTGTTCAACACATAACTCATCGAATATTTGTTTACACGAAGGATTGTATCCAATGGCGATGGTGGTCCTAATCTTTAATTGATCTTATCTACCATGCTTTCTATGCATTTCACTGCTACTTGAATAAGGATAAGATTAAAAATGTAGCATACAAAACCTAAATAGATTACCATAAAAAATAGGGTGCAGCTTCGACTTTTAATTTGTACATCGGGGCACACACGCCACATGAGCTATATAGTGTCATAGCTTGTTATATGTTTGGCGCCAGATTAGTTTTACTAAAAATCAACCTTCTAAAAACTAAACCAAAAAGTATAAAAAACCTGATTAAACAAACGGGAAAAAAATAAAGAACCCTCACCGCCCTCCCCAAAAATTTTAAGTATAAAAATATAGAAAGATTAATGGTTTAATTATAATATAATAACAACTGAAACCGGTTCAACCTGATTTGAGTTTTTGACCTTTGACTAGTTCTCATTTTCAGTTCGTTGACAAGTCTAATTTTCTAAATATTGCTTTAAGGTAAAACTACAAGCTTTGTCGATGCGTGAAGCGCGGAAGGGAGCGCTAATACAAGAACCTTTTTTATAAGGCTTTAATCATACTGAATTGATGAACAAAAATAAATCCTAATTATACTCGGAATTTAAAAAAAAATGGAAATGAAATAAAATAAAATCCTAATCAATCTAGGAGTAAAATAATAATAACATTAGTAACACTAAGTGAAAATTCATAATTGACATATGGAAAGTGAATAAGATAGGCATCTAAAAGCGGACTATGCACAAAGTGTGGCCATGCACATCTTATTCAATCGTACTTGTCCAAATAATTTAATGCTTGATCCGTTAACCCATCATCATTTTCGGGTCGAGAGGATTCGTCCTCAAATTTGAACATTGTTAAGAGTTATCACTAACAAACAGAAACAAACGGAACCAAATGCTTAACGTTGAAGACGTTAGACGTTCGGAAGTGACTTGGTAATTTCGACTGATAGGCATTTGGATTAATCTTCTCCGCGATTTGCAAAGAGCCAGTCTTTTGAGACGAAAGCTTGTTGAACTCATGAGCCGGATATCTATCTTTTGTGAGAACAGTCCATACAAAATCTCCAACATTGAACTCTAAGTAAAGGACGACGATGAAGAATAGCCGGGCATTGTACTTAGCAATAACATCTGTCAGATTTTGATATGTGAACTGAAGGATATCCTTTATGGCCATGTAGACTAGTACGAGATAGCAAAAGTGAGCAAATCAACAAGACCAGGAGGCACAACCGAGGAGATGATCTGAAATGGACAATAGCCCGTACTTGGGTTAATAACAAAATTATGTGTGAATTCAGCTTAACTCAACTTCATGTCCCAAGTTCTCACATTATCCCCAACTAAATAATGCAGCAAGTTCCCAAGAGACCAATTAACAACCTTCGTTTGACCATATGCTTGATGATGGTATGCATTGCTGAAATAAGTTCTATATTAACCATCTTCCAAAGGCTTCTCCAAAAATAACTTAGGGATCGAGATCTCAAAATGATATAGTTGAAGAAGGAAGGCTAAGCAAATGGTAGATCTCCAGAAAGGAGAGTCGTGCCACGTGAATTGTATCAATGAACTTCCTGTAAGGGATGGAGTAGACTATCTTTTAGAAATGGTCAACTACAACAAAGAACGAATCGTGCCTTATTTGAGGCCGGGGCTGAGTAGGACTGGGTAAAAGATAAAACTGCGTTGGTGGTTGATTCCTTTGCCATGTCATAGGTTCGGCAACGAAAAACGAATCGACCAACGCCTCAATGAATAGACGGCCAAAAGAACGAGCTCTGAACCAATTCAATTGTCCTATCTAGACCCCACGTAACATGTAATATGTAATTCACTAATAATTTTCAATCGAAGACTATAATCCGGAGTCCGGAATATATAATTGAACAATGGGTAACAAGAAATCATCGAATATCAAGTATTCGTTTTCCTCCCCTTCTGAATGGGTGCCAAAACTTTAGAAAAGAACGAATTAGGTCTGTATAGCTCACAAAATACACAGTGAATGTAACAATGTGTTTATAGTGTATAGATGAATGTCGAGTTCAATAAACGCCGGTTAGCGCATTGTTTCTTTCTAAAGGAAGAGAGAATATCTCAAATAAAAATGCTATTGAACAAAGTAATGGGCTATATACACATTAGAAGATTGTTAGCACAGCTTAATTTTAGATATAGATTATGTGCTAGACACGGTTCACGCATAGACACTATATTAGACATCGTACGTTGTTCGTGCTATGTTGTATTTTTATAGTCTCTTTCTCGTCATTTCCATAAATGAGCCTATAACTAGTGTACCTTTTCTTTTGTAGCGAAAACTAATTGTGAGGTTCTAAAGAAAAAGAGAATGGTAAAGCCCATCTGATAGACAAACATAAGCAGTTAATTCGCCTTTGTAATTGTAAAGGAGAAAATCTCCAAATAGTGATAATTAGCCACATGTCCTACTAATTTTTCCAATTCACAAGACCACTGGACACGATATCTTTCTTCCTTAAACTTTCTTTTCCGCACATGGAATGATCCATGGAGTACTACTAAAGATGCTCTAATGGCGTTGTCATAGAGAGTATGATCAGGTAAGTGAAGGTCGGGTGCCTCATGCACAACCCACTTGATATTTACGGGGAAAAATATATACATTTACACAAGTTCCTTACACAATAAGTGCGTAAAATGTGATTATCGCAGATATAAAAGTGATGTAATACGTAAAAAATAAGATCATATTATACTAATAATGTCATGTATGTAAATACTGGGTAAGAAATCTTTTCTTTATGAAGGGGGAGATAGAGGAGGAAAAAGATTATGGGAGGAGTAAGTGTGATCCTAATTCGAAACCTCTTTATGCAAAACATGAATATTTAACTAGTAGAAAACAAGAAAAATTTTCAAAAACTTGTGGAGGGTTTTTTTTAACAAATTAATTTTCCACTTTATGTGGCGTGTAAAGATTAGTTTTTCTGTAAAACTAATGGAAATGACAGTATTTTTGTTGCCATTTCCAGCAGCAAAGCTATTAAGTGGTTAGGAAGAATAAGTGAAGTAAAAAATTCCTGTAAAAGTTGCTAATTCTACTTTTTAATAGAGTTGTTAGTTATGCTGCTTTGGCAGAGAGTTCTATAATTCAATTAAAGATAAGAATCAACGGGGAATGCCGTTGTTGATAGATCCGATCATGGGAACGGGAATGGAATAGGTGAACATGCAGCAATCGAAGTGCCTGGATCGTTCAAGATATTGGGAATGGGACCCGTAATGGAGAGCCTCCCTCCTATGCTATTGTTTACGGCGGTCAAAGGGGGTGAATCCACCCATTTGCTAAAAACGACAGAATTTCGGCAGCCGTTCTTGGGAGGGGAGAGTGGGTAGGTGGTGGGATGGGTGTTTTTCTTTTATTTTTATTTTTAATATTTTAAAATCTTTTGTTTTTAAAATTAAAAGTTAAGAGGTATAATGGTAAATTAATTGGAAAGCTGACGGCAATATTGACGGAATCCGTCAAATAGTACCTATCGTGTAAATTTATGAAAGGTTGAGGACCTAAAAGATCAAAAAAAGCTGAGGATTTAGTCGATTTTTAATTCAAAGGTTGGAGATAATTTGTGAAATCTTATTTTATCTTATATCTTATATATATATATATATATATTTAAAAGTAGGATAATGGTCATATACAAGTTTTCTCGCAAAAACCACTATCCATTAGTTATATTTTGGTATTATTTTATTTTTATATAATATGTTATTTGTTATCTATTAATGTTTGTTATATCTATTTTATTAATTTTTACGCTATCTTCAAAGATTTAATATTTCTTCAAAATTTTAATGACAAATTTCAAATCTTAGATTATTAAACACCCTTCTCATTTCGATTTTATGCCTACTTATGAGATTATTAAGGGTATACTAATAAAATAAAATAAAATAAGTTTTAAAACTTTTACTCTAATTCAATACGGTAAACAACACGCCATAAAACCTAATACATTACTTAACTTATTATTTTTTTTAAGAACCTATATATTAATAAAATTTAAGTTAAGGGATACAATGGTATTAATATTTGATGATGATGATGATTTAGAATAAAAATAAAAAAATTTTTAATTATTTTTAGACTAGAAAGTGATTAAAATTAATGTTATAGGTAAATCATATAGAATTTATTTAGAGAATAATGATTTTGTATGGAAAAGAATGATTTATTTAGATCTTCTAAAATAGATTTATTGAATAATGATTTATTTAGAGAATATATGACACTGTATGAGGAAATGTAAAAAATAATTTTTCTAAAAATGTGTGATGGAGAATTAATATGGAAAAGAACTCATTCTGATAAATGAATATCATCTACACCCTAAATATGTTCTTGGATTTCTTATACGGGTACTTATTGAATAAGGATGTTGGTGAGATCGGAAGAGCGTCTGTAGGGAAAGAGTGTAGGCATATATTTTTCATGGTTTCTTGGTTTTTATACGCAACATAAAGTTAACTTTGTATTAAAAAATTTCTCATTTTCATTTTCATAACTTAAAAGTTTTATTCTATAAATGACAATTTAATTAGCTTTGTGCCAATTGAAAATATTATACGTTTCAATTTGATTCTGTTTATGTATATATAAGTCAGTAGTACCGAATAAAATTATGATTATTTAATTTTTCAAATTACTTCACATTTTTTACTAATTATTCTATTTAATGCCGCGCACAAGTATACAACTAGTTAACTGTGAGATGAATTACCTATAAAAAATAATTTTGAAAAAAAATAAATCAATAAAAGGAGTTTGGCGGGTGGAGACTCTCATCATGAGATTCCTGTTCCACTGTTGAACGCTCTATCGCTTCTTCTTACCTTTTCCGGCTTTGCCTGCCTCCTTTCAACTCTACTCATTTCAAAGCCCCCACCATCCATTCTTTTTCTTTCCCTGTTTTCCGAAAAAGTTCTTTCCCCCTTGCGTCGGTTTCGCGTTGGATTTTTCTGTAAAAATTCGAATCTGCAAGAAAACCCACAAGAAAAATTTATAGGAATTCTCTTCTAGTTATGATCGATCACTTCATC
The DNA here is from genome assembly GCA_963692815.1 of Nyctanthes arbor-tristis. Lineage (NCBI taxonomy): Eukaryota > Viridiplantae > Streptophyta > Magnoliopsida > Lamiales > Oleaceae > Nyctanthes > Nyctanthes arbor-tristis. The sequence goes on from CAVNYN010287312.1 coordinate 32,998, forward strand.
TCTTGTAATGATGATGATCTAAGTAGTGCTTTTGTATTATTGACATTTTCTTTTCCCTTGAGGGAAAGTGATTTTACAGATGGGTATCGGAAGTAGTAGAGTGCGTGGACGGAGGAGGAGCTCGAGTGGGCTGAGCCACCCGCCGCCGCTTCAGCCTCCTGCCCAGGTTCCGCAACCGGAGATCACCGCTAACAGTTACGTTGTTGCAGCTTTGACGACTTACCCAAACCCCGATGCTCCTTACTACCCGCAAGCGGCCAACGCCAATCCGATTAACGGAAGAGACCCTGCTGCGCCAACAATGCAGCCTCCCCAGCCCTACGTGGAACACCAGAAGGCAATAACCATTCGAAACGATGTCAATTTGAAGAAGGAAACATTAAGATTAGAGGCAGATGAGGCTAATCCTGGACAATACCTCGTCGCGTTCACTTTCGACGCCACTGTGGCTGGCAGGTATGGTGAATTTCATCTGTATATTCCTTCATAAGACTCATGTTTTTGTTTGGGACTTTTTCTACTGAGTAACGGGGCTTGGCGCTGCCCCTATTGGATAAGAAAACTGGTATCTCCAGCCTAATTACATCGTAATCTCTATTCACAGGTTAGTTTGGACTTTATGCGAGGTGGGCTATCGGAATTGTCCTGGGATTGGAAGTGCTCATAATATTAGATAATGAGGAGATTTAGGATGAAAGTGGTAGTGGATAATATTAGAATTATTTTACATGTGCTTTGTTATGGAAAGTTTGGTTGTAGTGTAGGAACAATTTTTGCGTATTTGCTTAGATATCGACTTCTCCAAGGAATTATGTTGAGAATTCATGGACATGAAGTATCGTGACAGAGTGCTAGTTCTTATTATGAAAAAGGTTTTTCTTTGTATCCTCTAGCACATCTGGCAATGAACTGAATGTTGTGGTTAAAATGGATTTATGTAGCCAACTTCAACTTATTGGAACTAGACTTATTATCTTGTTGAATGGTTGAGTGGGATTAGATTTTCGTCTTACTATGGTGCACCTTCTTGCATAAGTTGAGGTTTTTCTCAGGAAGCATATTTTCCAAAAGCTCGAATTGGAATGATCTTTGTTTCTATTTTTCACTTCGATGTGAAAAATTCCATTTTAATCTTTACTTTGTCTCTTTTCGGCTTCCCACAGGGGGGCTGGGGTGATTCATTATAGTGTTGATCTATGTTGGAATGTGCTTATTTTGAGGAGGAGAGGAGAGTGCCAACCTAATTTGGTTATTTAAGGCTAAAGCTGCCAAGTATAACCTGATGGGGAACGCTCGCCACAGACCGTGATTTCTTTGGGTTCCAAAGTTAGCAAGGATTCTTATTTGGAATTAGAATGTTCTTAATTTGGTTAATGATGTTGTCAGCCTTCTTATGAGGTGTATTAACTTTTTCCAAATATACACCCATGGCAGTTCAACTACAAAATATGCTGCTCTTGACTTGTGATGATACCATGATCATTGTCTTATTCTTGTTTGCATGTTACCTACTATCTTGTATGACCAAATTTAAACTATTAATTACATATGAACCATTTCTGCTCTGTTCCCCTATGGCGTGTGGACACGACTGTTAGGGTGGAGTGTCCATGTCGATGTTTTTCGAGTTATATTGGACCCAAAACGTAGGATGCTCAAGGAATATGTGTCAAACAATCCATGTGACCTGGTTCCATTTTTTATATGTGTTTTAAATTACTGATGCTCAAGGAATACTTTTCAAACATTTGTCATACCTCTTGGGTAAGTCTATTTACATGAAAACGTTATAGAAATAAAAATTAATATAAAAATTTAAAATTTTAAAGAAATAAAATGTTCTTGTTGGTGGTTTACTTTTCAGCTGGTTCACGTTGCATTGTGTCAGTATCACGTTTTCATATCCATGCTACTTACATGTGAGTCTTCCTAGGGAGAGGAGTACGACTTGGCCCCCCCGATCCCGCTGATTCCCCCCAGTCGGGGGGGGGGCAAGTATACTTAGGGAGAGTACCCCTCTCCCTAGAAAACTCATACTTACATGTCCCCCTATTCGTCGCACATTTTATTTTACACAGGGAAATGCAGAAGCATATTTGGAAAAATGAACGGCTGCCATTGAAAGTTCTCCTTACCACCCAATATTTGCATACTTGAATATTTACTACTCATTTGACCAGGATGGCTAATTTCTAAATTCCAGTTCCAAGCAATAGGGGTGGAACTGTCTAATGCCTTCTCTAAACTAAGAAGATTACGTACTTCTAAGCTCTATTTTACCATATACTTACACTACGTGAACCGATATATCCCAGCTCAGGCTGCTTTTCATGTATTCTTGCTCTGTCTTTTTCAAACTGATTTATGCACACATAGAAATGCATATAGCATCCATTTTACCAATTATTCTACTTCTTCTATAAGTTTGTATATCTTGAACAAATACTCCCCAAGATTTTTGTGCATCCATAATTTTGTAGATGTATATAAACTAGTTCTTCGTCGCTTCACATTCTTATGTATAAGGGACCTGTCTGACATATATTTTTAAAAAACCAGAACTTTATGTATGAGGTAGTGGTTTATATTTTTTCTCCCATTGTCTTTGACTATGAGTGGTGACCTTTGCAGAGAATTGTATCATTTCTTTTTCTTCTGGATGAAGGGACCTTATATTAATTATTTTCTCGTAAAGGTTATTTTACTATAATTAATATCCTGTTCTGCATTATATGTTGCTGGTTAAAGTATTATGCCCAATGCTTTTGATTTCCTTACCGTATGCAGCATTACAACAATTTTCTTTGCTAAGGAGGGTGAAGATTGTAGTCTGATTCCAATGAAAGAAAGCTTACTTCCAACTGTTACGGTGCATTATCAACAAGGTTTATCCCAGAAGTTTAAACAACCCTCTGGAACCGGTAGAGACGTCTCAATGCTTGAGGAGGCAGAATTGTTAAAAGATGGTGACTTGGACGTGTACCCCTTGGCAGTTAAAGCAGAGACTTCCCCAGATAACCAGAGTGAAAACCCATACGGCAGATCGAGAAACTCACAGGTAACCCTGGCCATTTTTAAGAAGGAGAAATGTGAATATCATGTTAGGGTTGTGAAGCAAATGTTGTGGGTCAATGGCATGAGAGACGTGTGCTCTTCCGATCTATGAACTACAAAAGATTTATGGGATTGGAAATTCAGTTGAGGATGAATGTGATGGAAATGATCCTGGAAAAGAATGCGTTGTATGTCTTTTGGAACCCCGTGACACTACTGTCCTTCCCTGTCGACACATGGTATCCTCCATCTCTTTTCCTCTCTTATAGACACTCGTGTGCATAGCCATCGTGAGTATGTCCGCTCTCTTTAGACACAATCTATTATGACTGTGAGTCTAACTATTTTTTATTTTTTCCTTACTGAATTTTCAAATTTTTCTGGAGTAAGATCTTTGGCATCAATTAAGCACCCATTCTTTTGTTCACAGTGTGATCTTTTCAATAACAAGGCCATTAGTAGCTGGCAAATCGCTTGAATTAGTATTAACTTCGATTCTCTGGTTGCAGTGCCTGTGCAGCGGCTGCGCAAAAGTTTTAAGTCTCCGAACAAACAAGTGTCCAATTTGCAGACAACCATTCCAGCGGCTTCTAGAGATCGAGCTCAGCAACGAGACTGAGAAATAGGGAGGATTAGTGACCATTTAATGTAGTTGTGCCTAAGTTATACTTTGATATTGCCATCTACTTCGGGGATTTGATGCTCTTATTATTATTGTATTATTCAAGACAATATTTCATAGAATATTTGGCTCATTTTCAATAAAACGATCTTTTTGTTTTTTTTTTTTGGCTCTCTGTGTTTATCTCGTTTGGTTTCTTGTTCAACTACTGTTCAACAAGATTACATAAAATATTTGGCTTCTTTCACCAATCTAATTTTCCTTTTCTATTGTTGTTCAACACTTAAAACTACTTTGTCTTAGGCTCTTGGCCAAATCTTAAAGTCCTTTTGGATTATCTTTCGACCTACCGTTGTTATAGGCTCGGGCACGTATATTGGCTCTTTTTAAGCCATTTCCGCCTCTGTGGGCTTAAAGATTTTGACAGTTAAGCTCTATCATTCTTATTTTGTAATCTTGTTGAATACTTGCATTCTGGCAGGCAATCGATTTTGATATACGAGTCAGAGTGGTGATGATGGAGTATGAAAAATTCTTGAAAAATATAATTATAGCATGTTGCTTGCAGGTGGAATAGTTTATTGAGCATTATCACTAAATCCATTATCCAGCTTTTCTTTATTTCCGAGCTAAGTTGACGGCCTAATTAATATGCTTTTCTTTTCACATTATCAAGTGTGATAGTGACTAACAATTAAGTGCCATCCACATTCAAATAATTGAATTTGTTTGTGATGGACATTTCATGAAAGAAATTGTTAAGTTTAAAATCTTCTTTTGATAAATATTGTGTAGCGTTGATGTGTTTTTTCTTAATTTTATTAAATTGCACATGATTATTATTGTCATGACACATGTTATTGAAAAATTTTCAAAGCTAAGTTAAAGATCAATATCTAATTTTAATTTTTTACGATATTTGTATGACTTGTGTTGATAAAGAATCATTGAAAACGAAATGCACATATGTAAAGAGAATAAAATTTGTGTGCATACGCAAAAGAAATGTACATGTTGAAGTAACTAAAGTAGAACATTTTATGTCATTGTTAAGTTGACTTTGATGATATTAAACTATTAATTATAATTTTCTTAGATTATGATAACTACCAAAGTTGTTGGCCTTTGCACCAAAAATGAGCCTTTGCACTCCCAAAAGGCAGCATAAAGAATTCAATGGTTTTGCTTCCCTTTTTGCCTCTTTTTATTACTTTCTTGGGAATTTCTTTTGGAATCTGTTTCCTTATTTTCTTTCTTTTTTTTTCCCTATTAGAAATAATAAAAAACTTATTTTTGTTTTACATTTTGGTTACAGAAAAAGATATTTTAAAAAATTAAATCATCATGAAATGATAAAAATATATAGAACAAACATACCATTAAGTGCCTACTATGATTATGACATGAAAGATTTTCTATAAAGAGAAGCAATTCAATTTGTCCTATGGCTAGTTGATGTAAAATACTAACATTCATACTTCGCCGTAAACAGAAGCACAAAGTAGTAGTACTTTAAATTTGTGAATTGTTAAAATTTCAACTTGGATATTTTCTTCTTTAAAAGCAAGTTAAGCACGTTAGGCTAGGGATTTTCATAGTCCATGTTATTTTAATCATGTTCCCCCATGGTTATGATCTGTAATCGCCTTGGACGTTTCCTATATTGATCATGAAAATTAGTTTCTTTCCTCCAAAAAAAGGAAAGTTCAGAAAGTGTTAGCGAACTATTTCTATTTTAAAATAGAAATAGATTTTCTTAAAAAATGAGTATACATGTAAATTCCATAAAATATGTAGATATAGTTAATTTGATCAATTTCTTTTTTAACATAAAATAGTTTGCTAAGGAGAGCTCAATTACAAAGAAATATAGATACATTTTTGGACCATTTTAGATATATATATGTACATATATATATACACACACAATTTTTATCTTGGCGGTGTCAAAGTGGACAAGAAAAGATCCACTTTTCTTTAACTCCCTTATGTTAAACATAATTCTCAACACTAGCATTATTAGAAAAAAAAATGTGCTAAAAAAATCTTTAAGATAAAAATGGTAACTTTTTAAGTATGAGTGGATACTGGATAATTTTGTCTGGTAAGAGAAAATCAAGAAACAAATTTCAGTTTTTCTCTTTTTTTTTTTTTTCCCACCTAATTTCAGGGGAAAGTGGGATGTGGGGGAGGAATAGAAGAAAACAGTAGAAAGTGTCACTGTTGGTTCTAAGTCCGGTAATGGTACATTGATTGCGAGTTGGCCTGGTAATTTACCAGAAAACAGTGAGCAGACTCTCTCTCTCTCTCTCAAAAAAAAAAAAAAGTTGAATGCTTTTGCTTTTGTATTCAACTGAATTCAGAGAAATTTTACAGGCTTTCTTGAAATAGTTTGAATTATTTATTCATAAATCTACTTCTGGGTGTAAATAGTAGGATTATCTGGGGTACAAGTATGGAAACTGCTGAAGAGAAATCCTTAAACAACGGCACTATTAAGGTACCAAATCTTCCAATTCCCTAGGTATTGATTTCATTTGCTTTCCTTCTACAGCTCTCTGTTCTATAATCGTTGTTTTCTGTAAAGAGTTTATCTTTATAACTTGGTGGGTTGTTGTTGGAAATTTTGGGTCAATCACTCCAACACGTTGAATTAGGTTGAGGGGGTCCTTTCCTGTATTTCCTAGAAGTTGTTTCTCAATCTCTCAGATTTTGATTTACTCCTCAATACACAGAGAAAGATAGTTGTCTTATGTCCTAATGCTTTTGAGTTTCTTTGTAACTCCTGAAAAAGTAATGACTTGCAGCATGATAAACTTTCCGAGTTGTAATTCCGTTTTGGTATGCAAGAATTTAGTTTCTAAATGAATATGAGAAACTCAGGCGAATTTTCTTTGTGTTTATATATATATATATATATATATATATAAGGCTTATGAAGGCAGTATTATCTCTTCTTCTTGATACTATTGGCTCTATACGTTTATAGTTTCTTAGTACTAGAGAGTTGAATGATTAATTTATTGGTTCTTTTGAATTCAAGGAAAGAAATGATTTCTTATAATATGATCATATCTTTCAAGAAGAAACTGTTTTATACCCAGTGTGTTCCATAAATATTTACTTTAAGGTTGGTATGAGCAAAAGCATAATTAGAAATGCACGTGTTGCATATATTTGCTTACTTTATCAATTGATTTGGATACAATCTCTGCCAAGAATTGTCTACACCAAATGTTATAGGAATAAGCAGGTGTTTGATTCTCTTTATGAAAACACATTATAATCCCACCTACCACTGATTTGATCACTGATTTGACAACTGCTCATTATAATCACAAATTTTAAACTTTTATTAAATCTACACGATTCATTTCATCTCATTATAAGTCAATTTGAATAAATAGATTCAAGAATTTCATGTAGTTTTGATCTTTTTAGGCTTATAAGCTAACTGATTTAATCATTGGATCTGTTATGAATAAATAGATTGGAGAATCAAGTGAAATAGTCGAGGAATGTTCAACCAGTCAGCAAGATGGGAAGCAAAGCCTAATTACAAAGATACTGGAGGCAGCAACAGAGGGATCTGCAGAAGATTCTGTGATAATAAATATGTCTCCCTCACCAATCCAAACTCCCAAAAGGGTGAATTTTTCCCCATTACCTAGTCCTAATCATGCAATAGTCATTGGATCTCCAGATCCCGCAACATCCAAAGGAAAATCAACCATGAAATATCTCCTTCCCAAGCTAAGCTTTAAGTTTCGGAATACAAATTCAGAAATAGAAAAGGCTGCTATGCTAGCATTGGGAGGCTCCCCGGAGACAGAGGGGAAGATGACGATTCGTAGGACGTTCTCTCTTACAAAGATATTCGCGTCAAAAATGAAGAGAACTTCGTCTTTACCAGCTAGTCCTATTATCCACTCAAACCCTGAGTCTACTCATGGAGGAAACACAAGTATTGCAGTTAATGTGGCTGTAAGTACCATTTCTCTCGTAGCTCTTGATCATATTACAATTTGGTATTGATAATCTGGTAAGTTCATTAGATTATTTGCATGTGTCATGTTTTCTCAAAGTGATTAAACTATGATTACGTTATTTCGAGGAATATGTCCCTCTTGAATTAGTCACTTGTCCCAGTAATTGCATTTTATCAGGTAGTGCAAGTTTTAAGTTTTTGTTCATTTAAGTTTCTTGCATAAAGTCAAGTTCATATTTGTCCATTGGATGTTATATTATGATTTTTATTCACGTATTTATCTATGCTGTGTTCCTCAAAGTAAATGACTTTTTTTGGGCTGGAAAATACAACTTCATGACGTGCTATCAATCTTATCTTCTTCGTGTCTGATTATAACTTCATTTGTAAATATCTGTTTCTCCTCTCTAACTAGAACTTGCAGAAAACATCATTGTACAGAAAGGCCTTCCCCAATTGCCGATACACCGTTCACGTTCAGTCCCTGTGTTAACTAAGGATAGGAGCACGAAACAGATGGACTATTTAGGTGGCGTATTTCGTGTTGTTCCTGCTACTCCTCAAATGGCAGAACAAACCACCACAACGTCAGCTGCAAGCCCAAAAATTGATACGGGTAAGGAACTTTCCTGGTTGTAATGAGCTTGTGCCCCAATTGCTTTATCTTACATCGAAGGAAGCATTTTACTTGATAGTTATATGATTTTACTTTGTTTCAATGCTAAAGGCTCTCATGTTTTTAGTTTGGTCCATTCAGTTCTAACATACATATTTATGAAAACCTGTTTATTAGACAAGTCTAAATAGCAAATCCATTTGTTTCAAGTGTTTAAACATTTGGCTGTAAGTTTTAATGCTCAATTGAGTCTTCTGATTATACATCTTATTTTTCTGGTCTTCCGTTACAGAAGAGGCTGATAATTATGGCGAAGACATACCTCAAGAAGAAGCCTTGTGCAGGATCTGTTTGGTTGAACTGGGGGAGGGCTCGGATACCCTAAAGATGGAATGCAGCTGTAAAGGTGAACTTGCCCTAGCTCATCAGGAGTGTGCCATTAAATGGTTTAGCATCAAAGGAAGCAAAACTTGTGATATCTGCAAACAAGAGGTCCAGAACTTGCCGGTCACAATTTTACGGCTTCAAAATGTTCATTCTCGAGGAAATGGAGCTCATCCAGCTGCAATGGTTCGATACAGGCAAGTAGAACCTGCTATTAGAGAAGTGTCTGGAAAACATTCTCAATGAAAAGTTTTATTTTACCTGTATTCTGTTCAGTAGTTTCAACTTTTATCTTCTTCCCTGTAATTTATAAATTTGTAATTAAGGTGCTCATGTAGCTGAAATCAATGGATAATCTGCTTGCCTTCGAATTCAGTATTGTTGAACTGATTGCTGTGCCAATATTTACAGGGTTTGTCAGGATGTTCCCGTCCTAGTGATTATCAGCATGCTTGCATATTTTTGCTTCTTGGAGCAACTTTTGGTTAGTCGAGCAGCTTCACACTTGCATTTTTTGATTTAGTTCACTGTTCTAATTCCTTTTCCCCCCAATATTCAGGTCAAGAAAATGGGATCTAGTGCAATTGCCATATCTTTGCCCTTTTCCTGCATTTTAGGTCTCCTTGCATCCATGACATCAACTACCATGGGTACAACATCGGAAACCTGTGTCATTTTAAGTGCGACTTTGCTACACTCGTTTTAACGTTTCTTCTACTGATTTTGGTACAGTCAGGAGAAGATATGCTTGGATATATGCTACTGTTCAATTTGCTCTGGTGGTTCTTTTCGCACACGTTTTTTACTCACTGGTAAGACATCCTTCAAGCAAACTAATATCTTTGATGTCTGAGTAAAGACAGAGTTAATGTTCAAGGCTTAAGTGCACATATGGTATGTCAGCATTTTTACTTTGACAAAGCGGACGAATTCTTTATTAACACAATATATTCTTTCATGTCTTTGGTGTGTAGCTTCATGTGCAGGCGGTTTTGGCAGTTCTTGTGGCCACATTTGCGGGTTTTGGATGTGCCATGTGCGGGACTTCCATTCTTATCGAGTTTCTGAGATGGAGAACAAGGTGGAATGCCTGGTCAATTCGGCGGCGTGATTCCACTCTGCCTACTCAATCGCCAGAGCATGCCCAGACGCATCAGACGGGCTCTCAGCAACCTCAAAGTGAAAACAGTAATCCAGGAAATGATCGCGGGAGCTGACTGCCAGGTAACATAACCATGTCATAGCGAAATCATCAATTGAGACTCACAAAATTAACTAAGACACAAAAAAAATATAGTGCTTGTTTGATTCTCATTCCCATTTCTCATTATAATTTCACCTCTTACTCGTTTGATTACTATTCAATTACAACTACACGTTTCAAACATAATTAGATATCTACCACACATTCTGTCACATTATAATTTTCTCATACTCTACGAGAGATTACCCTGACAAAATCCCGACTTTCCCTTATAGTAACTAGTGAATTGGCATTTGCCTCGTGCCTTCAAGATGGGGTCGATGGGCCACCAACTTGTGATTTGATTTGGCAAGCTGAAGTCTTGTGCAGATTTTGTCGGTGCGTCTATTGAGTCAGATCGGGTTCAGACGTGGCTGTTTTCTAGTGACAGCCGAGCTCCATATAGGGAGCCCAATTTAGTTCAATAGAAAACAGCCATTCTTTAGTTGTTTGTATGTGTTTGTCAAATCAAGTGAAATACGTACCATTTGTACCACGTTGTAATAGTTATGGTACATATGATTGTTTCAGATTGATCTGTCTTTGGTAGGTCTGGTTTGGAAATAATGTGTGTGTGGTTTATGATATAATGAAAATTCATTATTATTATGTAGATTCATCCAATTTTTCGTCTTGAATATCTTATATGTAAATTCATTGAGAACTAGAGTGTAGATAAACGTTTTTACGATTTACACTGGTGTCTTTTCTATTGTGCGTATCATCGATGATTGGGAAAATGGCGCTTGAGCTCCCAAACTTTTTCAAAATATACAATTGGTTTCTTTAATCTTTCGTTTTTGACAATAGGGTTATAATGGTTAAATAAGCTGAGACTTTTAATCCTTGGGTTCTTCTTATCAACATTAGGATTTACTAATTTCTTATTTACGCAAAAGGCTGACGTTTAAGGTCGCTGCAGAAATAGCCTTTGACTTTTCATTTGGGCATTGGCTAACCTTAACTACATATACATACATACATATTTTAATATATATATATACACACACACAGACAATTTGTAGAACTTCGGGGACGGATATAAACTTGAATGTAAGATCTCACTATATATTTAGTTGTATGACTGAGTCTATTGGAGAAAATACTATTGACTACAATGCCCTTGATAATTCAATAAAGACAAGACTTATTGACACACAAAGGTCCCTAACATTTCATTTAAGCAAAAGTTAAATTATTATTTTTATTAAGTTTATTAACAAGCCCTTATATTTAGATAGAATGTTCATATAAGTATTATAACTAAAAAATGAAAAGTCCTTATTTGTGAGACAAAGTAGTCGAGAAGGAAAAAGATGGCGATTTTACTTTTCAATTGCTATGGGGGTATGTCAGACAAAATTTAAACAAAATTGTCACTTTCGGTGTTCTTTCATACATAAAGGACCACTCACCTGCAAATCCGTCTAGCTTAAATGTATTGCAACTTGTGTCTATCTTAGTAACTCCAATTCCCCTAATTTTCTTTTTTTAAAATACAATTACAAATTGCATTATAAAAGTATAAATACTTAAAAATTTAAATCGTAATCTAGCTCAAGCACTACATGTCTGGTGCTATTACGGCATCAGACAGATGATGTTATATAATATCAGCTGCTGAGATAATTTGAACAAGGTGTAGTGAATAGATATTACGACACCAGATATTTGATACTTGGACATTTTAATAACAAGTTATATCAAACTTCCTTATTCTATGGCCGCTAATACCATACATGTCTCGCTATATATGAAACCATTCAAGTCAAAGTTACTTTAAGAAAAGAAATTACTTTATAGACACACAATCAAACATGTAAAGTGAAATTACTTAAATAGTGATTTAGTGAGTGTTTAATTCTCTTCATAAAAATACACTATATTTCCACATACTATTGATGTGACTACTAATTTGACAATTGGCCATTATAATCACAAATTTCAAATTTTTATTCGCTCTTCCGATCTCATTCATTTCACCTCATTATAATTTCTCATTATAATTCAATTTGAATAAATAACTTAAAACAGCCACTTAAGCTCATTCTTCAACTTAACAAAACATATTCCTAGGCTTAAAATAACAAGGTAAACTGAATTGGAAGATCAATATTACCCCTGGTACTACAATTCCATTGGATGATACTACCCCTCTACTTATTTATTAAGATATACTTCCTCCGTTCCATAAAGATAGTCCAGTATTCTATTTTCGTCTGCACACAAAGATAGACCACTTACTACATGGAGCGTGCGTTTAATTTTTTGTTTCCATGTTTTTTTCCCTAATTAATCATTCACACTAACTACCAATACAATTCAATATTAATGATACAGAATGATATAAGTGGAAAATACATGAAAAACTAATTGTCCCAACTATAGTAACAACTATTTCTTAATTCATGTGAAATTAACTACCAGTCTATCTTTGTGGGACGGAGGGAATAGTAAATAAATGCATAAAAAGTGGGTATGGAAAATGGAAAATGAGTTACAAAAACAATTGGATAAGACAAGATATGAGGATTCCAAAAAATATATTATTGGTCCAAGCATTTTCTTCGGATTACCTAACATTCTGCTGCTAACTCCAAAGGTGTTTTCCCTTTCTTCAATTATTTAAAAGTGAAAAAGTTTATTACATAAGTCAAACTTCAACTTGTTTTTCCATCTAATGATCTAATCTAGCATGTCAATATATAAATATATATATATATATATATGTTCAGTGGAGGGCTCCTTTTAATAATCACTTACTATGATTGAATTCAATGATCATTCAAAAAACATATGTTAATCACATGTAACAATATTTAAAGCTTGTACGTGTCCAAAAATTGAAATGTAACAGCATAATTGTAATTGAACTCAATATCACAATTGGTTCCCAAAACAGACCCTATAACGCACTTGACTGCTACTGAGAGAGACCTATCAACCTGCCAAAGTAACATTATAATCGATCACTGCATACATAATCACTCGTGTATGGTTGGAAGATTTCGATATATAGTAATTCCAAGTTTAATTACAACATATGGCACTCCTATATTTCCTAAGAACAATGTTGTAAAATGTAAAGTAAAATCAATATTCCGTTAACAATTTTGGTGACAAGAAAAGTTGAGATTCTTATATTCTACCTTAGATTGTTAACACAGGACAGGACTAGTACTATATGAGCATGTTTGATCTAAGTTGTCCTGTGTTATGGTATTGAACACTCAATCACATTGTACTGCTAGTGATTAATGCTAGAGAAGTGGCTTAATCCCATGGCCGAACTCATGGTAGCGAATTTTGCGAGCTCCGGTGGCAAGAACGGGACGGCACTACCTTCTCCTCCCATCCCCAGAAAATCTCTGAACCCTGAATTCAAGCTAGCAGAAATCTCTGGGTTATTATCTGCGGTTGAATTCTCCGGCCCCGGCCGTTTGAAGACCTGGTGGAGTTCACTTCTGGTTAAGGGATTGTTGAAGAAAGTTGGATTGCTTTGGGTTGAGCCCATTTGAGCTGCCTTTTGCAGAAGTGCCGTTGCTGACATGGATGCAGAAGCCGAAGATTTCGAGTATAAGGAAGAAAGGGATTGTTCATCAGCTGTGGATGCCGGAGTCGTTCCTTTGCTAATTGATGCCTTCTCCTTTACACCTTGTGGTGGAAATAAAGATAGATTTGCAGAGGCAGAACTTCTTTCAAGCCATGGAAACTGATGATTGGATGACGAGTCGAAAACATTGTTGTTTGATGGCATTTGAATCATGTTATTAGGCATAAAAAGATTTGAAGTAATTGGAGCTGATATATCAATTGGATTGAGCTGATGATGAGAATTCACTTGATCCAACCAAAGGGATAATCTAGGCTTTCGCTGATCACAATCTATCGAGGGGTAATCTGATCGAAATCCAGCTCCAAGAAGAGGAATTCCAGACAACCCATGAGGCAAATTTTGTTGGGAGTTCATCAGATTTCCATTTAGATCATTTCTGAAGTTCAAATTATTCGCTCCAATCGATCTTGCACTTTCTTCTGCTAAGGCATCACAGAAAGCTCTGTGTGTGATGAAACTATCTTTCCTGTACAAATTAATGACACAAAATTATTACCCAATTATTACCTAAACAAGAAACATAAGTTTAAGGTTGTACTAAAATGAATGTGTGGATAGATAGATACCTAGAAAAAAGTGTGCCACAGTCACACTTATATTCCCGAGTCCCACAAGTCTTGGAATGAGCTTTCCAGTCAGATTGAACTGCATATTTCTTTGAACATTTGTCACATTTCCATTTCTTCTCACCATGTTTTCTACTGAAGTGCTTCTTGATGCCGGTGAGGTCTCCAAGAGCTCGGGACGGGTCGTGGTGGACGCAGGTCTTTTCCGGGCATAAATAGACCTTTTTTTTAGTCTGATCTTTATTAGCCCTTTGCTTAAGCTTCCATGGCAGATTGTGGCCTCTTCTGTGGAGCTGCAAATTTTGGTCCCTTTTGAAACCTTTGTTGCAGATTTCACAGATGAATCTGTTTGTAGCCATGAGTGTCTTTGGTGAAAGAGCAATAACTTCTGCATCTGGATCTATTCATATATAGACACAGCTGATTAATTAATATGTGGCAAGATGAACAAGAAGTCAAAAGAAATTCAGAAGAAAATGGAAAGGCTTAAATAATTACAATTTCTAACAATTAACCCATCAACAAGGCGTACACATGTTCGACTGTACTGAGTCTAATCATCCAATATATATTCTATCATGTTGATTTATTGGAGTGAAACGGATCGAAATGAAGCCATATATAGATACATATGTTCGAGTGTTCTGAGTCTAATCACACTATATATATATATATGTACGTATACAGTATCCTTGATCGTCTGAGTTAGCTAGCTAGATTACATGAGGGGTAACGGATCGAAATGAAAGCAGATGACTAATAAACAAATAATAATAATAATAATTACCTGGTGTTCCTGGGAGATTTCTTCTCTTCTTGGGAGTAGGGTTTGCATTTAATTTAGGGTTAGGGTCTGGCTGATCTTGGGGGAAAACTTTGGGAGAAGAAGCAACAGAAAACACATCAGTAGCAGACATCATTTGAGCTGAAGTTTAATTAAGTGTTTCTTTCTGGTTTGCACACAACCAAAAGAGAGTAGAGCTAAAAAAAAAAAAGAAAACAAATTAAGGGTTCTCCAAATACAAACAGATAACAAATCTTTGGTGTTATTCAAATTTCTTAATTACAGGCTTGTATTGTATGCATCAGACTGTACTAAGAAGAAGGAAACACCCAAAAGCACAAACACAAAAAACTCTGAATCTGGAAAACAAAATATATAGTCTTCAAAATTAATTTGGTTTCTTCTTACAGAGATCTCTCTGGGCTGAGGGATTTGTTTGATTTTAAGAAGAAAACACCAAAAGCCATCAAACTCTAAAGAGAATATTATTAATTTCTTCTCTCTCTATCTCACACTAATATTTCCAACCACCAACCCTTTATCCTCTCTCTCTTCAAAGCCAAAGCCAATTCCTATCTCTTTCTTTATCCCTTCAATTTCAAATTTGGTCAGCCATAGATTTTAGCTGCTGGGCCACACACACACACTCTCTCTCTCTCTCTCTCTCTCTCTCTCTCTCTCTCTCTCTAATATTCTTATTTGTATGTATATGTTGGCTGTATGCTGCTTGTAGTTAGCAGAATGTGTAGAGCTCTGTGTCATTAATTTGTAGTTTTACGAGCTACGGATTAATTTTTAGGGAAAAGTATATTATATACTACCTCAGTCTTACAAAGATAGTCTAATAATTATTTTCACGTAGATTAAGAAATAATAGTTAATATAATTGAAATATTAAATTTTACTTTATTTTTTCATATATACCCTTAAAACTCATTAATTGTTTGAAAGATTTTCAATGCATAAGTAGTTGAGTAACAATAATTAATTAAGGGCACATATAAAAATGAAATTTAAATACATGTTTAATATGGTAAGTGGTTTATCTTTTTAGGACAGACGAAATCGGAATAGTGGACTATCTTTTTAAGACAGAGGTAGTATGTATATAGTAATTAATGTCAATTAATAACATGATATTGAGCTTTGGAAGTCTCGCACTCTTACCAGTAGCCAGCACACTTGTTATGTCAATTTTCTGAATAGAAGGAGAGATATGTTTATTGGTCCGTGTAATAGATTGACATACATTATAATAATATCGTTTCAACTCGTTAGCACGCATTAGTGCTCTTTCGAAGGTGTATATTTGTGCTTGTTTTCTTTTTGTGCTTTATTTTTTACAGTATATCATGTTTTGAAGTTCATATCATCTAACTTTTGTCACTTAATTAGTGAAGGTGTAACACGTGATTTTATTTTTTTTAATAAATAAATTTAGTCATTGATGCAAAGGTGGTGAAGTTATATATCATGCATACATGTGCTTTCAGGGTGTTTTAATACTAGGCTGAACTCTTTTTCTACCAAGTTTCACCATTGAATTTAAAGAAAATTATTTTTAGTTCTATTTTGTTTTGAAATAGTTGTCACGCGGTTTAAAAAAAATGTAATCATAATGAATATATATATATATAATTATAATACAAAATATCATTTTTTTGGGAAAAAAATAAGGGTCACATGAAAGGGATGTAAATGTTTCTTATTATAGTTTACAGCAAGGCTTATATTATAATTTGATACACAACTTATTCGTCATTTCCGTTGGTATATGTAAAAGATACATTTATATATATATGACCGTAAACTCAATTTCAAAA
>CAVNYN010287316.1:0-17553 GCA_963692815.1 Nyctanthes arbor-tristis
CTCCAATGCAAACGTCTAGTTTTGTTGTAATGTGGAGGAGAGATATATATATACACACACATAAATTTACAAATTTCAATTTTCTCTCTCTTCTTTCACTTCTTTTTTACCTTTTTGTCTCTTTATTTTCCATTTTTTCTTCACAATGTCTTTGAGAAAGTCTAGCAGTAGAAAGTGTACACGACGCTCTTCCGATCTAGAAAATAAAGAGAGAAAAATGTAAGATAAAAGTGAAAGAAGAGAGAAAAAATTGAAATTTATAAATTTCATGTGTCTATATCTCTACTTAACGTCACCCTGAGACTAGACATTTGCATTGGAGATACTCTTAGTAGATAAGTAGATATGTTTAAATATATAACGATCTTCACTTATTCAATGATCAATGAGTAAATGACAACTAAGAGACCCAGATAAATAACATTATTTCATCTTAAAAGTGGACATTGCAGGGAATTTCCTCTTAAAGAGGGCATATTAGATAAAATTAGATTTTTTGAAAATATTTGCGAAGCACGTGTGGGGCCTCGTAAGATATATGAATATGATTAGTCGGACCAAATTCAATTTATTATTTTTATTTTCTTTTTATTTTTAGGTTGAACATATGCAATTTTGAATTATAAATGTGATTCAAACAAATATTATAGTGGTTAAGTAATTAAATTCCAAGTAGGAAGTCATGGGTTCAAAGCATTTGCCCCTCCCTCCTCTATCTCAACCTTGTATCAAAAAATTTTGAATTATAAATAAATAGTTCGATGACATGAGCATAATAATCATAATAAAGCTATAATACTCTAAGAGTCACGAAACGTTACCTTGATTGGACAGCGGCTGGGGTGGAGGTGGAAGTGTAGCCGGAGTAGCCGCCGGTGGGGGTCCAGGGGCCAAAGTGGAATCATAAAACTGGAACATCTCATACCGAATGTTACAACTGGGGTAAAAAATCATGCCTCCTTGTCTGTTATCGCAACATGCTGGTAAATCCGATATAGAATCTTGAAGGCAGGATTCACAATCTCTGCTTGAAAGATCAGGTGTGCACTGCACCAGGGTGTAGACTGTCTACAACGGTGTGAAATAAACTTGTCTTGGAGCAAATTTCTTACCGGAAGAGACATCATTCGCTATTTGTCTCATCGTATCCCCTAACAACTGTTCTAACCCCTCCGTTTGACTTTGATCAGTACTGACATTCTGGGTCTTCCAACTTCTAAACCAGAAAGATTGATCGAGTCTGTTGAATATGGACTCATTCGAGTAACGTAACATGCATTGTTCGTAAAAGATAGTCGCCTTCTTTTCCTTGGGACAAAGTTGCAAGATCTCAGCGCTAGCAGTTGTCACACGCTCTTGACAGACGTCGGTGTTAACGTCACCCCTACACAGGAAGAGGCCGTAAACTGTGTCGGAAGGCCCTTGACCCACAGCCAAGTTACAGAACCTATCTTGTCTGTTGGTGTTGGAGGATAAATTGAGAAAGAGTTGATGTAAGTTGGCTATATAGGTGCTGTTGGTGTTGGGTACAGTTAAATTTTGGCACCTGTGGTAGACATAGTTTGCCAAGCTAACAGTTCTCAGCAGGCAAAATAAGAAAAGATAGGTACCAGAAATCTTCGAGGCTGCAGACATGCTTAAAGATCTCTCACGGATGAGTGGATGAGTTAATTCATTCATGTTTATAAACTGTAGCCAAACTCATATAAAAAACTTTGTAAAATAGTGGCGGAAGACTTGACAGACACCAGTCAACGGAAGGCGGTAATGTCTTAAGCAAAAATATAATAATGGTATGGGACTGATGAGCTCTTCTACCAAGTACAGAATCCTCTGTAGGAAGAACGTTTTCGTTACCCACATGTTTTGGACCACACATTTTATAGTGTCCATTGGACATCATTAGACAATGTGTTAAGTAGGGATTGGAAGATGATGACCCTACTCTCCCCATGTGTCCAATCCCTGCTTGTCGCATTGTCAATTAGTTAATATAAAATGGTGTTCAATGACACCATAGAAAGACTATGTTTTGGACACCAGGATTCTTCATAAACCTTTGGAGACGTTCCTCTCAAACTCAAAAATTTAAAAAAAATAAATAAATAAATCCTACTCTTTTTTATTTTTTATTGAAATTCAAAAACGCAATGGAAACTGTATGGAAACTTTTAGGAAACTCTCAATCAAAATTTTTAGAACATTTAACAAAGAAAAACTAATTTATAGCCGCTAGACTTTTATAAACTTAGCAAAACTTCAAATCGACTTAAATTTAAAACCTAAGTTACTCTAAAAGTTTGATCATATTATATTAGTATTAACATTTCTTGTGTCCTGAGGTTCGTGCTTGTATTGAAGGAGATAGGTATACTTTTGGAGTCTTGACATTTTCTTCATGCTTGCTAAAGACGTTATTTTTCTCAAAAGAAATAGTCACAATGGGAACACTCCAATAATTTTGGTTTCATTTCGTAGTGCTTGTCCTTGACTTCTCCAATTAGATTATGTTACACCTAAAAATTGTAGCAATAATTTACAATGAAAGTGAATAAGACATAGAATTTTTGGTTTTGGTTTTTATTTTTATTTTTATCGTTGGAAAACCTAAAATCAGAAAATCCATCCCATTTTTGAACCGGCATTAGAACAAGTGACAATTAATAAGATTTTAGAACTAATGGGTCAAATAGGGTATTTTGAAAAGTTTGGAGGCCTCCTTTGTATCAAAAATGAAGAAATTGAAGCTTGACTAAAAGTTCAACACTAAAATGTAAATAGTGCAGAAATTGAGATCGTCGGGTTCAGGTCTTGGAGGAAACGTGGAAGAACTGAGGACCATCAATTCTAATGGAGTCGTGGACCAATTGAACAAGAAACATGAATTAGAGGGTCAAATACGTGAAGGAAGAAATACCGGTGACTGATTTGAATGTTGCCACAAGATTGGGGACCAGATGGTGAAATTTCTGGACAAAATCGAAACCGGGCCAATTTTGGCCTATTCCAGCGTGCTTTTGGCAAAATTTGAAATTCGAATTTTCTTTATCTTTTATTTTCTTTACTTATTTATTTTCCATTATTTTGGGCTCCAACCTTCTTAGCACTATATAGACTTCGTTCCACCTTTGTAAATTAACTTTGCTCATGTATTTGCATTGAATGAAAATTTCACTTTAGAGATTGTTTTATCCATTTTCTATCCTTGTGTTTGTATTCTAGCTTTAGGATACTGCACAACCAATTCAAGGGTAAAACTTTTCATATGTTTTGTCCTATATCTGGGAGGTTTGATTCCAAGCAGTGACTGATCTAGAAATTTTTTGGGCACGGGCTAAAATGAGAAAAATTCAATTCCACCAAAGGCATATAAAAAAAGAAAGAAAAAAAAAAAAAGGAAAATTTTCTTAATTAAATTATAAAAATAATTTCGGGCAGCCCGTGCCCTCCCCCCTAGATCTGCCAATGATTCCAAATCTCATTGGGGTTAGGGTTTGATATACTCTAATTTAATTTGGGTTGAATTCTTGAATTTAAGATAAATTCTATGAATTGTATTTTATTGGATTTAGCTTTTTTTTGGTGGATTCCAATTAAGTGTGGCAATTGACAATCTTTATACTAGCGGGTTCACATAAGGAGTTCACTACAAATGGAGATGGTTATAAGGAGAATCATTTTGAAAATATTACAAAAATCACAAGTCCTACCATATGACATATAGAGTACTCCAAACGACATACACACAATTGGCTCCCAACTAAAGGTCGTAACACAAGTGGGACATCAATGTAGTTAATTGCTTATTTATATCTTGGAAATTGGACTTCCTCGTGCTATTTGATTTGGTAAAATCTTGAATTTTACTAGAGAGATGGGATTGGGGATGATTCTGAAGCTTATAGATGAAAAGGTACGACTTAATTTAACGTTCAACTTTCGGTACAATGTCTCTTGAGAAACTAAAAGAAATGGTGTCTTCTAAACCACTCAAAGGACTATATAATGACAACCACGATAGAGAGACACTAACAAAACCCGCAAAATATTAGCACGAAAGTAAGAAAGTTAAAATCTGGTAAATTGAACCGTAGATCCGACAGTATAAGAACCTAGTGTATATTATAGCCTAAACCCAATTGGAGCACAGAAGCAAGAACCCTAAGTCGAATTGGTGATTGAGCTCCCCCCCAAAGTAAATTAGGATATATTAACCCTAATCCTCTATGGGATAAAGGAAAGCAGGTGCCTTGATCGATTGATTGTATGTATCTTAAATCTAGAACACAAACACAAAGATAGAAGAGAAGAAATTAATACCCAGATTAAATTTCATTCAATACATGTTTTAAATTCAAGAGAGTTGTTCTCCAATGTGCATATGAAGGCTTATATATATATATGTATGTATGTATGTATATACACACACTACTAGTGTGGAAACATGCGATGCACGTGATCTGGTTTAATTGTGTCGATAGTGTAGTAATTTTTTTATTAGAACTTGCAACAATTTGAAAAAACATTGGTAATTTGAATTATAAGAATTATTATTACCATGCGTTCTATTAAACACACCGCACAATTAAGCGGAGTAAGATTTTCATAGTCATTAAACTTAAATGAATATAATTGGTGCGAACAGAACTTTAAGACGCAATTGATATAATCTAGAAGAATGTCCATGGATACCAAATGAGTTTAAATATGACAACTGTCGTAATAATACGTCAAGTTTAAAGTTACCATACAATCATTCAATAGAAGAATAACATATACTCCATCTCTCTCAAAAAGATAGTCCATTATTTCATTTTCGTCCATCTCAAAAAGATAGTCCACTTTTCATATTGAATATGTATTTAATATTTCATTTTCATATGTACCTCTCATTAATTATTGTTATTCAACTACCTATTTATTGAAAATATTTCAAACAATTAATGACACAAGGGGTATATAGGAAAAAATAAAGTAAAATTAAATATTCTAACTACATTACATATTAATTCTTAATCTGTGTAAAATTACTTACAGGACTATCTTTGTAAGACGGATGGAGGAATAAAAAGCTAATGCTCAACGAAGAGCGGTAGTTAATAAAAAATTATATTTAAAACATGGTTTATTTTTAATCTAGGCCCTAACTTTTCAATTTTGTATTAATTTTTCCCCATTGTTTTCTTAGGCCTACTAAATCCCCACCCTTTCATTTATTATCATATTACATCCCACTGTTACATTCTGTCCACAACCTTTCAATTTTCACCATTAACTCTTATCAAAATGACTATTATACCCTTGATTCTTTATTTCCATTATAGGTCATCAACCTTTTAATTTCTATATAATTTTATCCTATTATTTTTTGAGCGCGTAGAAGCTCAACATTTTACTTTTTATCATGTTATATCTCTATCAATATTTTTCATACTAACATTTTAATTCTTGATATTAATATCTATTAAAATTTTCATTCAGTTGTGTTAGAGCGGGTTAGAGTGTGTAGATTTTTTATTTTATATTGTTCTTTATGTTTTATTTAAATAATTAATGATATAATGTAAATTTTAATAGATATTAACAGTAAGAATTAAAATATTAGTATAGAAAGTGTTACTGGGGATATAACATTTCTGTGCTCAACCTTTCAATTACTAATGTTAATTCTAATTAAAATTACCATTAAATCTTTAATTATTTAAATTAAAATAAAAAATAAAGAACAATATAAAATAAAAACTCCACATATCCTAACCTGTATTGATAATAAAAAAGAAGATCGGATCTACACTAAACTTGATGAATATCTAATTCGCGTAAAAAAGTTTCTGATCCGAGAGTCAATACAACAAATCATGATCACATATCACGTAGTGGATATAGATCAAGGTGGATCTACAAAAAAAATTATTTTCCATTTACAAAAATGAAACTGAACCCTAACGCACTAATTTTAATTTTTTATGGATTAACAATTAGTAAATCATATTGGATTCAGATGGATAAAAAATAGAGGGCAAATTAAGTTGAAAATAAAAAAAGAGAGACAAGAAATTAAATTAGAATTAAAATATTAAGTTTTTTTTATATAAATAAAAAATCAATTCTGGGCAGATTTACCCAATCCATATTCATCATGTGACCTGTGATAATCAAGAAATCAGATCTGATTCGCCACGTTTATATTTAGATCGATAACTTTTTTCAACAGAAATTTGATATCCATCGAGACCGTTATAGATCGAGTTTTTCTTTAATCAATATTTATGATTGTTTTCATTGAGTTGTGTTTGAATATGTTTTAGTGTGTGAGTTTCTTATTTTATATTATTTTTTATTTAAATAATTAATGACATAATGAAAATTTTAATAGATATTAACAGTAAGAATTAAAAATAAAATTTTGAGCTTCTAAGCGCTCAAAAAATAATGAGGACAAAATTATATAAAAATTGAAGGGTTGGGGACCTATAATAGAAATAAAGTATCAAGGTTATAATAGTCATTTTGATAGGGCTTAATAGTGAAAATTGAAAGGATGGGGACGAAATGTAACATTGGGGACGTAATACGATAATAAATGAAAGGTTGGAGACTTAGCAGGCCTAAAAAAATGGGGGCAAAATTGATACAAAATTGAAAGGTTAGGGACCTACAGCGAAAATTACCCTTAAAACATATTATATGAATTAATTTTATGCATCATCATTGAGAACTTGAGATTATCAGTAGATGGCTATAACATAACAGCAATTCCAAAATTAAAAATACAACAAGTTGTTTGTTCCATAGCATGGTTCCATTCAAAAGATTAACAAATAAGTTTGATCTAGCTAGTTTCTGGACATGGAAATGCATAATGCCGACATAAGAAAAATACATTGACTACTTATTAAAAAGAACAAAAAAAAAACTGACAAAATGGATATTCATCACTCGTTGGCCCTTGCTAAAATTTCAAAACAACAATTCTTTGTTCTTCAATGAACTTGTATTAGCCTCCAATTTATCTTTATTGATTGCGCTGTTGGTTATATTTGTGATGCTTTCTTGTTGCCTTTCCTTTTCTTTTGTTGTGGAACCAAGTCCAACTTTTTCCTTAAAAAGGACATGGTTATAACCTTTTCTTTGGCTGCTAGCTTTCCCTCGTTCATGTGAGTGTAAGCAAATTGTGGCTTCGACTTGGTTCACCCACAAAAAGAAAAATCACATTTCAATTGCCAATGTCCTCTTGGGTACTTTATTTATTTATTAGTTCTCCTTCAACCAATCATTTTCTTAGGCTGTTTCCAGTTATGGTCCTCTGTCTGATAGAGAACAATTAGAAATAGTTAAATAGATGAAAAGATATATGATATTTAGGAAAAGACTGTCTAACAAAGGCCCAAAACGAACTCTCACTGATGTAAAGGGTGTGCATATTCATCAATTGATAGATGACATACCAAAAAAATATGTAAGAAACTTTCTAGAACTATGAGCACCTAAAAAATTAGAGCTATCTCAATGCAAAGAAAATTTTCCTAAGGTTGGAGATCAACAAAGTAGTCAGTGATTCATTATACATAGGCATTTAATCCAATAGTTGCATATCACATATCCAAAATTCTAGTGGTGAAATAATTTTTTCGTGCTTGAGTGTTCTTTCAAAATAGCATCAGAAAATCATATAACATACATGAGGATCAAAAGTAGTTTTAAAGCAGCAGTGAGAGCTTCATCTTTTAACATAAATAAATATAACTTATAATTGAATGCGGTATACTTGTGAATCTAGCATCTCATAGATCTAGAAGTTCATGATATTCACAATTAGTTAGCTTCTCTTTATCTGTAATCAAGATCATACTACAAATTCAATCACATATCCAGGCCCATGTCCAAAAAGGCAAAACAACTCAGTACACGACGCTCTTCCGATCTCTTGACTGTTGTCTAAGTCCAATAGAAAAATGTCTATTTTTCTTTGACCTGTGGGAAGATATATTCTGGAGCTTTAGATTTATCTAAAGGAAAAGAAAGAGGATATAACAAAGTTTCCTTAACTATTTCCTGATTCTCTGTCTATTTCCTGACCCTCTGTATCTTCATTTGTTGGATCTATATTGATCTAGAAAACTACCATATTATATAAACAGAATTGGGTTCTCGGGGGAGTGGGGACTTTTCCTCCAAAGGTTAATCATCTTTTTGCAGCACAAATATACACAATTTTGCCACATTGACTAGAAAAATTAATTAATTGAAAAGTTATTCAGTACACACAGTACAATAACTGAATAAGGAAATTAATGGAACTAAATATAACATAGATACAGACCTACAGAAATACAAAAAGGATTCATGTAAATTTAAATGTAGTTCTTAAAATAATTGAAGATAGGTAATAAATATTTGTATTTGAAGCTGTTGAGATCTGCCAAATATGTAAAAATCACCTTGTACACACCTTGATACTCCAACTGTGTAACAATAAAAGAAAAAAAGAAAGAAAAACCTGTTCATGGAACCGTACCAAAAGAAATCAACAACTAAATTGGATTTGAAAAAATATCAAAATTTCCAAATTAACTATGCGACCATTAAAAATACTTGGGATTAACATGTATTTCTTAATCACGTGCTAAATTCAAAGCCTCTAGAGTTGTTATATGTACAAAATGAAAATTATAAATTATTGGCAGCAATTTTAAAACAGATACATGATCGTCTAATATTGCAAGTCATAAATATATGATGAACATAGAGATCTTCCATTTGATTCATAAAATTGTATACAAGTGAAATTATTCCTTCTAGTGAGGCTTTCAGTGAGGACAGCGTCAAAGCCTGGGGTAGCAACCCATGGCGAAGAAGCGGTTGCAGATTAAAGGATGTATAACCAAGTAGAATCAGTAGAGAAAAATTTATATAGAAAAACCTAGGTCTAGCGTTCGGGTTTCAGGTTCGGATATTGAATTGACCAAACCCAGACCAAATATTTCAGTTCAGGTTCGGGTTTGTGTTCGGTCTTGAGAATGGCAAGCCCATTTAAGTTCGGTCTCAGTTCCGGTTCGGGTAACACTTTGGGTTTTGTTCGGGTTTTTTAAGTATCTAATGCATATTATATGAGCGCATAAAAGGAAAAAAAGAAACACTTAAATGAGTAAGAATAAAAAAAATTAAAATATATATAATATGCTTAAATGAAAATAATAATATTAGATACTAATGTAACAATTAGACATTAGCGTTTGGCTAATTGACTTTATTTATATTTTAATTTTATACTTTTACTCTTACCATAAACTCGTCGTATTGTTAACTAATTAATAAAAAAAATTTGTTTTTGCACAAATCACATGACATATATAGAAACTAGTAAAATTCTTATGGAAAACGATAACTTCACATCTCTTACACAAATCTAGAGTTTTATTGTTTGTGTGTGAAGGAGAGGAGTTTAATAAAGATGTGAATATGTGATTATGAAATAAAGGAGATGATTTTGTGGATTGAGATAAAATTAATTAGAAATTTGAATTTAAAAATTTTGAGAGTAAAAAAAAGTGTTCTTGTTTTTTCGGGTTTTAACTCAAACTCGAAGCCCGTCCAAACCCGTTTGGTTTCAGGTTTGGGTATCTGTTCAGGTATAATTTTTATTCACTATCTAATCTAGTTCATGTATATTCAGGTCGGGTTGGAGTAACCGTTTTGGGTTCGAGTTTTTTGCCTAGGCCTAGAAAAACCCAAGACCCAAAACGGAAATGAAAAATTCCAAGGGAAAGAAGACGATGGATGACCACAGAAAAATTCATCGGACAATCTTCAAGGAATGATGATGTTGGGAGGCTCCGACGTTAGCACAACGAATCAATGGTGATGAGGTGACCAATGTAGGGAAATCGGGTTCAAGAATTGGGTTTGTGTCTTCTAATGTGGTTGATTGGCTATTATACCAGAAACAAGGGGCACATGTTGAGGGTAAAAAAGGCAAACTAATATGTTGACGAAATTGAGGCTCAATTGGATTGATTGCACATTGCCTCTTATATATTGAGTGAGGATAAGAGTACTGCAATATGTTACCCAAGAAAATATCCGATGCAATATCTCGCGAGATATTCCCTAGCCCCTACTCCCACCAATACTCCCACCAAAAAAAAAAAAAAAAAAGAATTCAGGCGCTTCCGTTCGTTCCCATCAGATTCAGAAAAATTCAAAACCCTCTCCTCCTCCACGAAAACCTCCTCCGGCGAACTCCCCCGACCAAGCAAATCACAGCGAAAAAAGCCCAAAAACGGCGGCCGGAGAGCGTTTGGAATATGGAATCAGGTAAGTTTATTTCGTTTTTCATAGTTGGTTTTACAAAATCTTCCACTTTCAACATCGTCCCAAATTTCAGCTCGCCCACTCTCTTCTCGGACCAAATCAAAACTGGCCTCCGTCCCTGACACAAGTTTCCTCGCGCCAACTATTGTTGTCCTAGCAGATCGCCGGTGAAGTCTCCACATCCGGCTGCCGGCGAACAAATACAGTATGGAACTAAGTAAATCTTCTTCCGTTTTCACGTTTTGTTCTTCACTTTCCTTCCTATCTGAATAATTTCACTATGGAATAGATATGGGTTCTTGCCTTTAGCGGCGTGAGAGAAGGATGACAAATTAAGAATACAGTTGTAATGTAGAACGTAAAACAATGATTTTTGTTTTGTTGATTAAAAAACACCATACTGTTTTTCTGATCCACTGGTTTTGAAATTGGAGACGAGGGCGAGCGGCGACAAGCGACGAGGCAAAGGACGGCCGGTAATCGGTTGTTGGACTTCTTGAGCGTACAGATCCCCTTTTCTCTTGCAGCTTCCAGCTAGGGGAAAGGATGGGGGGGTTTGATTCACAAATGAAGGGCATTATCGACATTTTGACCCCTCGGGTTTTCTCTCGGACAGCCAAGATGGAGTACACCTATAATGGTAGTAATGATACATGTACAGCGATAAGTTGCCCGAGAGAAAACCCGAGACAAGATATCGAGAAATTGACTACCCCAACCCCTTACCCACCCCCCAAACCCTCAGCATTTCTCTCACGCTCTCTGTCTCCCCTCCCTCACTCTCTCCTGAAAACCCAGCGACCCCATTCCCAACCCTCATCCCAGCCCATCTCCGAGGAAGAATCACGACGAGTTTGCCTGCGACAGAAGGAATGACGGCTGAGGAGAGCGAACCGAGACCCGTCGAGGAATCCGGTGGCCCATATTGTCCGGTGAAAGACCCAAGTTTGGTGACCCAAGTTCGGTGATTCCGGCTGAGGAGAGTGAAAGAACCAAGTTCAGGGGCCCACATTGTCCGAAATCCAGTGGCCGGCGACCATGGAAGCAAGTAAGTGTTCCTGAATTTATTTTTTTCCCTTTTTCTGGGAAAAATTTTAATTGTTGCTGTTTCTGAGAACAATCGACTGACATATACTACTACAAATAAGGAAATAACAAATGAGATTCAGAAAGACATTCTTTGATCATACTAAAACTCGATTCATTAGTAAATTTAAGGAAATCCAACTAAAAGATTGAGAAAGACATTTTCTTGTTTGAATTTTGTGTTTTTCTCCGTTGTATTTGTATGGATATTTGTATATGTGTGTATTGGATTGGATTATCTGATCTGGGGTCTTTTATTTTTATATTTTGGGACTCTTCTTAGAATTTTTACTTGTTGATTTGTGTTTTACTCTTGTTCTTGTCTGATAAGTAAAAATGGAGTTAGAGGATATTTATGAAGTTAGGAGAGAAATCTACAGAAAGGTCATCAAGTGTTGAGTGGTTACATACATAATGCCTATGAAGCTGTTGAATAAATGAGAACCCTTAGCATGGGAGTATTATAGTCAAAATTGAATGCAACAATAGAAATCGGAATACAAACATAGAAGCAGAAACAATGTTTATTGAGAACAAGGAAAAGTAAGTTACGTTATTGATACAAGCCTTAGGTAGACGTAAAGAAGCTCTTGTTTCAAATAAGTGATGTGGGCCAACTAGAACATGATAGAAAATGAAAGTAGTCGGTTCGGCTATTGGGCTCTAAATTTGGAGCCCGACCACCAATTACAGGGGGCCACGTGGCCCCCCTGTAATTGGTGGTAGGGCTCCAAATTCGGAGCCCGATCTGTTTCTATATAAAATTTAGGAATAACAAGTCCTGATCTAGTTACAATTTTTTTGGTTTCATTGTATATCTTAGTATATAGAAAATTCTAGAACAGATTGCAAGATAAGTACATTTAACCAACTCCCAAAATTATTGGAATAAGGCTTAAGTTGTTTTCTTTGCATCTTTCTTAGAATTACAACAGTGAATATATAAACTAATATCAACTTACAAATGTCTCATTGCATATTTGTATATAAGCTTTAAGGATTGATTAAGAATGACAGTGAGGTGAAAATAGTAGGTAGTTGTTTTGACCTATTTGAGGATTGATGAATTGTGGAATATTGCTTTAACATTGCCAAGCGTAATAATTGTTAGTGCAATTGCTCTCTTTTAGTTGAACGGTCCTTTTGCTTAAATTTTAACACTCTTGATGATCCAGTTTTTCTACCAATTGGTAATATTTTAATTTTTCATTACAAAACTGAAAAACAATATGCTTCTAAAAAAGGAGAGGGAAAAAAAAAGACAATGTTTCTAAAAACAGTATGCTTTTTAAAAGTTTAGTTCTTGTGATATCTTTTTAATGCGGCCTTCTTTGTTTTATCCTGGGTTTTAAGAGTTATTCATTGTAAGTTCAAATCAAACCATATACTTTTTACACCAATTATAGTCTTATTTTTAAATTTCACATCATTTAGTTTTTGTCCACATGAATTTGATATCTTCATGATATGTTGTTTTGGGTTAATTAATTTTTATACTTGATAGATTGCTCAAATCCTCAAGAGTTGTACAACAATTTATTTTAGCGCATCGATAGTTCTGGAGAAATTGCTCCCAACTTCATTGGCATGCATGAAAATAGTGTGTGTGTATACCAAAATCAACATGAGGTGATGATCAAATCAGAAAATGAAAAACTTGTATCTTGATGATATGGCATTTCTGTTTTAACTAATCTTGGCTATTAATTTTTAATTGCAGGAGCGTGTTCATCTTCATGGCTTGTACTTTTGAGTTTTGATTAGTGCATGGTGCTAGCGACACATTGCGGAACCAACATTGCTCCAAATTACAAAATATGTTAGATATTGTGTACTGGAAGCAAGAAATTTAAGGGGCTTAGCTGTATGATGTATTTCAATTAACTTGTAATGCATTAGCTCAACGAGGCCCTGTTTAATTTATAGGGAAATTACACATTTTATAGGGATATCATAATTTCCTAAACATTATACATTTTATAGGGATTTCATAATTTCCTAAACATTATCCACTAGGATTCTATTTTTTATGTGTAATGTTAACTTATAAGTACACGAAGTAAGTACGATATTGTCTTAAAAGTAAATTCCTGGTTCCTTCGCTGTTTTTAATCCATTTTGAAATTGCATCGTGTATCTTGTTTTTGTCTGCTTACTATTTGTAGTTACTTGCAAGATGGTTGTGTTATTGTCAATCAATTTGTTGCCTTCAAGAATCAGGTCCCTGATCCCAGTAATGACCAAAACAAAATATAGTTAAACAAGCAGCTAGACCACTCCACAATTTCTCCCAAATAAAAGTCAACCTTGATCAATCAAATGTTACATATGGCTGCCAATCTACATCATATTTCACTAAGATAATGGCATGAAATATTTACAATACGTTTGGTTCACCATGGTTCTTGGAGGATACAACATTGAAGCAAATATAAGGTTGCTAATTGCTTGGGATCCCCGCTTGTCTTTACCATAGGTATTGTCATCTTCAATGTAGTCTTTCCCCCCTTAGCAAATGTCGTGTGCTCAAACAATGCAATCAGTCTTTCTCCCTGTTTGGTCATGACATTTATGCTCAGTATAAAATAAGCTTAGAAGCTAAGAAGAACCGTCAAGATTAGGCAACTAGCCAAATCACAACTACTTTCACTAAACCAATAGCATATAAAACAATGACAAAATAAATCTAAAGGAAAAGTGTCGAGTAGCAGCCTACTAAAAAAATCAACTCACGAGATTTTAGCTAAAACTCATACATACATAATGCAATGAGAAACAATGTGCAAACAAAATTCAAGATGAGGAAATTTAAGTGAGTTAAAGGAAAAATTGTGTGAATTATTTCTCTGACCAATGCTTTGAGGACAGAGGTGTTTTACGGATAATTGATAGCAAGTTTTTTTGAGAACAAATTGCAGTCATTTGTGTCTAGATAAATTTGTCAAAGTAGAACAGTATACGCTGGTGGCAGGGCATTGGAAGGATTATCCTATAAAGGCTAAATTAAATCCCTATGAAATTTGTTAAAATGCTCAGTCTAAAAACTGTAAACATCAGAAAGAATTCACATAAAAGTATTCATATTTGCCTCTAAAAAGCAGAAAACTAAAAATATAGCTTCTAATGGCCTCTAAAAAGCAGAAAACTAAAAATCAAGCTTCTAATGGCAGATCGAATGCAATGAAATTTACAATTACAAAAAAAGGAAAGATTGTGTCTTTACCTTTTGAACTTTCTCGCTATTGCTAGGGAGAAATAAGTAGTGCAATAAGAACCAAAGTGCAAAGAAAATTCATACTGAGAAAATTGTGAGTTAAAGATTTCCTTTGACCAATGGAGTAGCCAATCAACACAAGAACTCGAATTTCCTTCAACTCTATCAACAACTCGTTACCAAATTTTACCCAAAATCACTCTACATTCTCTCTACTGCCCAGTGAAAGGCAGCAAACTAGTGCATTCAATTAAAGCCAATTATTATGCTTTTACTCCATTCAATCTTTAATACAGTTGTCTATCTGCATAAACACCAATCATAAACTGAAATAATCTAACACAAACATTAAAATTCTACAACATAAGCATGGAAAAATAAAACCCGTTTTCCATATAAAAGTTCACTAAACCCCTATGAAATTTTCACTTTGCTTGTCCAAATCACAAAATAATCATGCAACAAATCTTCATGGCAGCAGCAAATAGCAAGGGCAGCAAATAATCAAATTTTGCTTTATCACACAAAATAATCGAACAAAAAATGTTCATAGCAGCAGAGAGAAATAGCAACAGCACATTAATCAAATCTTCATGCCAGCAACAGCAGAGTCGCGACCTCAAACTATAGAGGAGCAAGAATAAAGCTCAAATAATAGGAACAACAATAGCAGACTAATGGAGGAGCAAGAATAATGGAGGAACAATAATTGACCAAACAATACTCACCAAATGATGGAAAGAATCGCGAAGAGCGACCGAGACGCAATAGTAGAATCGCAACCATTCGACGCTGGAATGGAGAATTATTACTCACCAGATGCTGGAACAAATCACGGTGACAGGAGATCGCGACCGGAGTTTGAATGCTTGTGTCAGAATCACAGATCCCCTTTGTCTTTCAGAGAGGAGAAAGAATGGAGTCTCGTGAGCGTGACTACAGAAGATTCAAATTGAGGGCATTCTCGACAATACATCGGTTCGGGCATTCTCTCAGGTAGCGAGATCTTGTACAAATATCATTTTCCATAATAGTGAAGTGATGTCACCTTTAGGAAGCCCAGGAAAGAAATTTGGAAAGGAAAGAAATTGAATAATATTGAGTGTTGTCACTTATCACTAATTTGACCACTGATTTGATAATTATTCATTTAGTCATTTATAGTATGAAATTTTAAATTTCTATTAAATCTACACAACTCATTTTACCAACTTATAATTTCTCTTTATAAGTCACTTTAAAAAAAAAGACAAACAAACACTCAAATTTGAACTGCAAAAATTGCGTCCCGGGTTTGTTTAATAGTGCAGCCGCATTGGATTGAGAATTGCAGCAGCAATGGTCAATTCTAGCGTCTTATCCCGCCCATTCCGTAAAATTGCACACCCGTTCCATAGGCTTTTGGCAATCATCTAGTTTGACCTCTGAGGTCCCTTCTTGCTTAGTTTGGCCCTCCAGTACATCATGTCCGAAAATGCTATTTGTACACAACTTGTACAATCCTATTAAAATATTGAGAAAACAAATAAGTGGCTGTCCCACATTTCAAAAGAGGCAAAACATCGTGCACAGAGAGAGAGAGAGAGAGAGAGAGAGAGAGACCAGTTTTCAGAACATTCGAACACAGCCCGTCTCCCGTCCACGAAATCCACCCATCCCGCCGCCTTCGAAATCGATCGTCCCACTTTTTCTCCCCAATTCCAAAAATCAATTACGGTTTAGGAGCTCGAAGTTCATCTCTCTCCGAGTTCGATCGCAAACGTCCATGTGTGAAAGTAACTTCATCCGTAGGGAGGTGAAAGGCCGTTCAAGATCCGGAAAAAACCGACGTCACTACTCACTACTAATTTCGTTCAGGTCGGGCATGTGGATTCAAGATATATTTTAACCCATATGTTATTTTTGTATTGCGTTTTTTTAGTTTTCAATGTGAAATTGGAGTTTTTATATTCTAACCCATATATTTGAATTTTGGGGTGGAATTGCCAAATTGGACATATTTCAAAAAGTTAATGGATGAAGGAATCACGTCTGGAAATTAAAGGGGCAAGAGCTCTTAGTTTTCTGTTGTTTGTTCCTAAAGAAAAATAGTCAATTTAGCAAGGTTTTTCTGGGCCACCTTTTATCTGTAAGTGCTAATGGTTTATCCATTTTTCTTTTTGTTAATTATATTTATCATTGTTCTATGAGAAATTATGTTAAAGTACTTGAGAATGGCAGGATGCGGTTTTTTTGGGGAGTATCCTTGTTTAATTATTCTATTCTTTATATTTATTATCATTCGTCTGATCATGTGAAGCTGTGTGAGTAAAGGTCGTGTCTTTTTTTTACTATCTTTGTTGTGTAATCTTTGTACGGATAATGTAAATTCAAGGGCTGATGTTCTAATCACTAATTAGGAAGAACATATGATATATATACCCTTTCTTGATAGGTTTCTGCACTTCAATCCTGTTAGTGATTAATTTTTTCTTTTGCGCATCATTGATGATAACCTATGGTCAGATGTAATTCTTTGTATGTATGTGTGTGTTCCGGAGGTGTGTGGCATATGATTTATTTGTTTAATTAAAGACCTGCTGCACTGCCGTATGAAAAAGAGTAGATTTAATGAGGCATATCATGTGACAAGGAATTATTAGGCTACAGCTGCAATTTTAAAGCAAATAGTAGTTGTTTTGTTGGCCAAGTGTCCATTTTGGTAATTCAGATTGGAGGTTTTTGTTTGTAGATTAACTTTAAATGGACAAGTATGTAGAACGGTAATATTTATTGTTAGCCGGAAAATGAACTTTTCTGACATTTGACTGTCTTGATGTTTGCTATCTTTGTGGAAAATGAATTAGCTCTAGTTTTTTTTAACAACCTTTGGTCAGTGATATGCACTCAATTTCCCTTTTTTTCCCTTTTTTCTCTTTTTTTTTTTTTTTTTTTTTTTG
>CAVNYN010287317.1:3557-54170 GCA_963692815.1 Nyctanthes arbor-tristis
TTTAAAAAAATTGAGCAAGAAATTTAAGCCCAACACATATATAGTTATACATGATGTTGGATGTCCGTAAAAATGATTTTTGATTTTTGGAATAGAGAAAGAAGCACATTGTTGAATGCATTAATCTATCAGTTAAGCACAATGATAATTAAAAGTGATTATCTATTAATTCTTGCTCCATGTTTTAGCTTTGCCTCTGAGCTTTACTAATCAATACATGTTAGTTAACATGAAGGTGTTAGGTATGTGTTGCCAAAATAATAGAAATTGATATATGAAAGAAGTGTGGCATTCAAACGCTATCGATCGTAATTAATTTCGTATTGAAATTAACGAGTAGTTTGTGTCAAAATGGAATTGGGAATCATTGAAAGTTGAAACGTGTTGAGCATGTAAGAATCCCAATTGGAGTGTAATCGGGGAATTTACATTAATTCCCATAAGTCGTATCACAGTATTAGGTTTTGTTCAAGGTGGAGTACAGCAAAAATATGACAAAATACGAAGTGGAGAAATTTGATGGTAGAATCAATTTCGGCTTGTGGCAAGTACAAGTCAGGGATGTCTTGATTCAGTTTGGACTACACAAGGCTTTGAAGGGAAAGCCAAACCCTAGTTCCAACAAAGGAAAATCTATTGTAATTAGAGATGAGCTATCAAACCCGATATGAGCGATGAAGATTGGGAAGAGTTGGATTTGAAAGCAGCAAGAATGATACGTCTACAGCTAGCCAAAAACGTTCTTGGAAATGTGAATGGAATATCTTCAGCAAAGAAACTTTGGGAGAAACTTGAAGAATTATATCAGACAAAAAGCCTCTCAAATCGGTTGTAACTGAAAGAACAGTTTCATTCTTTGCGAATGGATGAAGGTACGAAAATTTCAGATCATCTCAGTGTTCTCAATGAAATCGTTTCCGAACTGGAATCTATTGGAGTTAAAGTTGAAGATGAGGATAAAACATTAAGGCTTATCTCGTCTCTTCCAGCGTCTTATGAGTATATCAAGCCTGTTTTAATGTATGGAAAAGAGACGGTGAATTTTGCAGAAGTCACGAGTCAATTAATCTATGAAGAATGAAGGTTGAATGGTGGAAGTAATATTTCATCTGAAAACTCGTTGAATCTAGTAGTAAGCTCGAAGAGGAAAAACTCTGGGAAAAGGAAAGTAATTTGTTAGAACTGCGGAGCACCCGGTCATGTCAGAAGAGATTCTCCAAGAGATAAAGCAGGTTCGGTTACTGGCTTGAAGAATTCGGACAATTCAACTCTCTTTGTGGGGAGTGATATGCTATGAAGTAAGTGGGTACATCCTCATGGCGTGTCGCTAGGTGCCATGGCAAAAGATATTTGTTACTTATAGCGGTTATATTTACACACGGGCATTGGTTAACAGTCTTGCAGGGTGTGTGGTTGTAGTAATGTCGATGACTGATGAGTTCTCTGGAAAATCAAAAAGAGAGTTGCATCATAAATTTCAGCAAATTTATTTCGACATTGAGCCGATGAAATGCTTGGAATTTGTTGTTAATTCTAAGTGGTTATAATTTTGTGGTGGAGTATGAGACTATCAGAGTGCACCTAGTTTTCCTCAAGTAGTTCGCTCAAGGATTGAAGAAGAGGTGAAGAATTTGATTTATTTTGGCAATGTGAAGATTGTTAGGTATGTGTTGCCAAAATAATAGAAACTGATAAGTGTGGCATTCAAACGCTATCTATGGTAATTAATTTTGTATTGAAATTCACGAGTAGTTTGTGTCAAAATGGAATTGGGAATCATTGAAAGTTGAAACGTGTTGAGCATGTAAGAATCCCAATTGGAGAAGATTTGAATTTAAAAATCCATTCATAAATCTATCTTTTTTTAAATAGTTACCAAACAAAGCCTAACCGCTTTGAAAACATGGAATGGGTTATACTTCAACATCGTTTAAACATGGAATGGGTTCACAGAATTATACAGCTGTCTTCTTTTTATGTCGGCTCATGAATGCACAAACGAATGCACAATTATTATTATTATTATTTTTTTTGGAAAGGCGAACAAACACGATTTTAGTATGACCTTTTCTTTCTTTTATTTTTTCCTTGTAATTACCTGGTGGGTTAATTTCGCAAATCGTCCCCAACCTTTAAGTTAAAAACCGGTTTCGTCTCCAACCTTTTTTAAGACACACCATAGCCCCCAACCATTCAAAAATGCACACAAATCGTCCCTATTACAACTATTCGGCCAAATTTTTATAAAAAAGACGATTATACCCCCATAAACATTTTAAACTTTTTCAAAAATGTTTAAAAATAATAAAAAACTAAAAAAACCCACTCCACCCCACGTCTTCTTTGCCGCCAGCACTACTGCTGGTGGCCAAAAAGGGGGGTGAATCCCCCATTTTGCTACCGGAAATGGCAGCCAAATGGCTGCCAATTCCGGCAGAAATGGGGTGAATCCCCCCCCATTTTGCTGCATTTTTGGCAGCAAAATGCAAATGGCTACCATTTCAGGCAGAAATAGGGGGTGAATCCCTCCCAATTTTGCTGCCAGAAATGGCAGCAAAATGCTGCTGGAAATGACAGCCAATTCCTGCAGAAATGGGGGGTGAGTCCCCCCCCCCCAATTTTGCTGTCTGAAATGGAGGGATTCACCCCCCGTTTTGGAGGCCGGAATAAACCATTCCGGCGGCCGGCGGCAAGGGAGACGTGGGGTGGAGATGGGATAGGGTAGGTTTTTTTAGTTTTTTATTATTTTTAAACATTTTTAAAAAAAGTTTAAAATGTTTATAGGGGGTATAATCGTCTTTTTTATAAAAATTTGGCGGAATAGTAACAATAGGGACGATTTGTGTGTATTTTTGAAAGGTTGGGACTGTAGTGTGTCTCAAAAAAGGTTGGGGACGAAACCGGTTCTTAACCTAAAGGTTGGGGACGATTTGCGAAATTAACCGTTACTTGGTTGAACCGTAGTTGTGAAAAGGGTTAATTTCACAAATCGTCCCCAACTTTTGGGCTAAGAATCAGTTTCGTCCTTAACCTTTTTTAAGACACCCCACAGTCCCAACCTTTCAAAAATGCACACAAATCGTCCCTATTTCTACTGTTCCGCCAAACTTTTATCAAAATAATGATTATACCCACTATAAACATTTTAAACTTTTTTTTAAAATGTTTAAAAATAATAAAAAACTAAAAAAACCCACCCGTCCCCATCCCCTCCCCACGTCTCTCTTGCCACCTGCACTACTGCCGGCGGTCAGAATGATCCATTCTGACGGCCAAAAAGAGGGGTGAATCCCCCCATTTTGCTGCCGGAAATGGTAGCAAAATGCTGCCAGAAATGGCAGCCAAATTCCGGCAGAAACCCCCCCATTTCGCTGCTAGAAATGACAGTAAAATACTGCTGAAAATGGCAGCCAAATGGCTGCCAATTCCGGCAGAAATGGGGGTGAATCCCCCCATTTTGCTGCCGGAAATGGCAGCCGAATGGGGGGATTGACCCCCCTTTTTTGCTGCCATTTCCGGCAACAAAATGCCGCCGGAAATGGCAGCCAAAGGGGATTCTGCTGCCATTTCTGGCAACAAAATGCTGCCGGAAATGGCAGCCAAATGACTGCCAATTCCGGCAGAAATGGGGGGTGAATCCCCCCCATTTTGCTGCCGGAAATGGCCGCAAAGTGGGGGGGGATTAACCCCCTGTTTTTGCTGCCATTTCTGGCAGCAAAATGCTGCCGAAAATGGCAGCCATTTTTACTGCTGGAAATGGCAGCCATTTGGCCAAATGGCTGCCATTTCCGGCAGAAATGGGGGGTGAATCCCCCCATTTTGCTGCCGAAAATGGCAGCAAAATGGGGGGGATTTACCCCCTTTTTGGGCCGGAATGAACCATTTCGGCGGTCAGCCGTCGGCAGCACTGCCCACGGCAAGGGAGACGTGTGTGGGGTGGGATGGGGTGGGTGGGGTGGTTTTTTTAAAGTTTTTTATTATTTTTAAACATTTTTAAAAAAGTTTAAAATGTTTTTGGGGGGTATACTTGTCATTTTGATAAAAATTTGGCAGAATAGTAGAAATAAGGACGCTTTATATGCATTTTTGAAAGGTTGGGGCTGTTGTGTGTATTAAAAAAAATTGGGGACGAAACCAATTCTTAGCCTAAAGATTGGGGACGATTTGTGAAATTAACCCTCGTGAAAATTGATATATCCCTTGGAGTAAATTGTGTTGTTGGATTAAAATAATTTGGAAATTTCTTGTGCACAAAGATAAGCCAATTAAAAAAAAATGAACTCTTTGTTCAAAAAATGTACATATGTATTGTGACCTTGCCACCTCATTCTCCCTAAGTGAGCGCCTTACATGTGTGTGTATTTATTCTCGTATTCTGAGCCACATTCCAATTCATTTATGACTCATCAAACTTGAAGCCTTATCTATAATTTGGGAGCATTCACACACACACACATATATATATAAAACTATCTTAATGCTCACACCATAAATGTGTCAAGAGGGACACGTTGCCAGTGCAATTGCTGTATGCAAAGGACTTTTCCCACTTTAAATACCCTGACCCTTCTCTACTTCTACAATATCCTTCAGAGAGTTGATTAGCCATTCCACTATTATAATAACCATGTGGAATTGTGGATAGTATACTCTGTCTATCTTGTGATCCTTTTTGGGCTACTGATTCTCTGGAGTCTGGCAACTGCACCGCTAGGCGATCCCTCAGTGACCCGGACAGAAAGTCCTAATGGACCTTTTCTATAAGAGAATGATGAAGACCAAGTCCCATGATTCGCAGGAAACACGGGGAACTACTCATGAGCATATACAAGAGGAAGAACTTATGCCCAAGACAGTAGGTTTTCCTCCTAAGCCAGTAAATGATTTTGAGAAACCACCAAAGCCTACAGAGTGACACCAAGCAATGGGTAGAAATCGGAGAGATGAAGCACCCAAGTCGAAGGCCATTTATCCTTCTAATCCAGAGCACGAGTTTGAGAAACCACCAAAGCCGCTGGCAGATTTTCATCCAGAAGCAACCAGAATGAATCAAGTTGCTGAAGCACCCAAGTTGGAGGCAGCTTTTCCTCCTATGCCAGTAAATGAGTTTGATATTCCATCGAAGCCGGCTAAGGTGGAAGTGAGTAAGCAATAAGCTCACTACAAGAAGTGGGCCCTGTTGGGTTGACGTAATAGTCTGTAAGGATTCGAGCATTGCGTAATTAGGTTTTGACTCTCCTCATTTTCTTTTCTCATTTTACTTTCAAGCCTCCTACTTCTCCTACCCTGCAACCGTGCCACCACCACCAACTTCTAGAAATAGACTTATAGCCGCCACCACCATCTATGCCGCTAGCAATGGACTTCTTTTTCATCTGTGAGTGCGACCATCGCATCCCTTCTGTGCCACCATTAAGATAGCAACCGTCTCTGTTCTTCGTCTCTCCTGTCTTCATGGCTTCACTGCTAAAGTTAGCTCATTTTCATTTTTCCCTTTCTGTTTGGGAATTATTTATCAATTCTGTTTGCTATATTCTTTTTAGATCTGAGCAATCTCGCGCCATCGCCACCGGATCTCCTCTCTCTGCCATTGGATCTCCTCTCTCTATTGCTGGATAGGCAAATCCTAGGTTCGTATTTAATTTAGGGTTTCTGAAGTAGACAGCTTGGGTGGAAATTCTAATTTGGGAAGGGAGCTTTGAATTGAAAATTCAAGGAATACAGGAACTTGGCAGTAATTTTGACTTGATTTCATTTTGTTAAATTGCTCTCTTAATTTTTTCACACTGAAACTTGAACCTGATGAATTTTTTAGGATGAATGACCTGTTATAATTTCCTTTTTTTTCCTCATGATTTATGCCCAGGAAAATTTATTATTGAATGCCAGTGGAGCTCTTGGAGTTGTAGATTTCAGACTTATAAACGTTCTACCTCAGATTTCAAGTTAGTGCTCTATCCGATGTTGTGAGTGTACTCTATGGTGTAGATCTATAAATATGAGATAAACATTAGATGAATATCAAGTAAACTTATTAATTGATGTTTATATCTCTGAAAAAATGCTAACCTTTAAGTCGATAACTTTGAGTTTATTTTAAATTTATTTTGCCTATGTTCTTGGAATTTTTATATGATTCGATATAGCTTTGCCATGTTTTTAGTGCAATATTTGATGGTTCATACTTTGTTCATTTCCTTTGATCTTGAAAATAATGAATTGTAAATTTTGTTTGGCGAAGCATGTATTTTTGCCATAAATTTACAGTATATCCATATTACTTTCAATCTCTTTCAATGCTTTTGCCTATTTACGCTGCTTTTCTGAAGTCAATTCAAATCTCTCAGTAGAAATTAGAAAAGTTCAGAATTTGAGGGTTACATGTTACGCTTTGAGACCATCATTTGAACACCTAGGATTCTGTGCTGATCCATTGGAATAAATCTCGGTAGAAATTATTATCTCCACTCGTAATATCTCCATTTACCAGTAAGTTAGCTACTTTATTTCTACCTCTTGCAGAAAGACTACAACCATCTCAACTGAACTTCTTTTACTCTCTGGCTATCTTTTCCAGCTTGGTTCCTATCCGGCAATGCTTCTTTTAACTGTAAAAGCTTCAGTATTATATTTGCATCTATAAGGATGTATGGTAAGCTTTTAAACATCTTCACAGTGGGCACAGATATAGAAGATCCTATTAGGGAGTCTGTTTTTGACTGATATGATCATGCAATCTCATGTTTAAGTGTCTTTTTAACTGCTTTAATCATATATAATCTCATTTGAGTTTTGTTACAATGGTAAGAGGATCCTATCAACCCATTTGAAAGTTTTGTTGTGACTTGTATGATTTTGATTATGCTGTTTCGTTTCAGGTGATCTCCTCATGTTTTACATGGACTCTAAGAAAACTAATGTGTTTATTTTGGGTTTTATGTAAAATTTTTTTTCTTTTGATGCTGGATGTAGTTTCTCTCATGTTTTGGACTAAATTTAAATAAAAAAAATTATATTGGAACGGGCAGCCATCGCACTGTGTTATTTTTATGCACCCCTAAGTTTTTGAATTTTTGAATTGCCCTATTGAGTCTTTTCAAATATGTATAATGCTTAAAGTGGGTTGTGACCATTGGCTTTGTATATCCTCTCGAATTTTGATCTCGCGTCATACGTATGGTATGATATGGATCCATATAGCCAATGTGGCGTGTATTGAGGCACACCATATGCACGCCACATGGGATCTATGGTGCTATAGCGTGCCTGATGTATGGTGCTAGAACGGAACTCATATCCTTTCAACTCAATAGATAAGAATTCATTCGTTCTTAATTGGATGGGATACATGAATTTGATATGCAAAGTTCCTTCTAAGTCCTTTGTTCATTCAGGATGGAAAATTTTTGGAATGTCAACTTGGCTCACTCATGTTTACATGAAAATTCATGTGGTGCCAGTAGATGAGATGATCTAATATGTCTTGCTAGCAAAATTAACAACGTGAAGTTAAAATTATTTTACTTTTATTATATTGCCATATTATCTCTATCGCTTAGTTACTTTGTATTTACAAAAAATTTGAGCAGAAAATATATATGAATTTTATATGTGCTTTAATGATATGTTGAAAATCACCCGTAGATAGTGGATTGCAAGGCTTACTAGTTGACTTAGAGTTATATTTTGTTTTTACCTATGAGCGGTGAGCCACTAAGCATATGCATTTTACACATGTAATCATATTCCTTTGATTATTTGTCTCGTTATCTCATTTTTTTCATCTACGGGGCTGGCTTTGTGAGTTGCTAAAGGATAATAAATGGGTGGGTGTACAGTTTTGAGGTCATAATGCCCTCCCAGCTTAATTTTTTTGTTAATTAATATCAGTTAGTTGGCCTTTATGTAACCAATTTCTCTTTAGATTTGTACAAATGCTCATGGGTTCTTGAAATACAAAAAGCTCAGAAATTATGTGTATTTGAATAGTGATTATAATTGTTAACTGCTAAGAAATTTCAGGTTACAAATTCCATTTACTGGAGAGGGGAAAAAAGGTAAAGTTTGAGTAGAATTTATATGAGTTTATATTCATGCGGCAGTTTGGGAGAATATAAATAACAGCAGAATCAGATGTAAGCTAGGATTGGATTGGATAGTTTGGAGCTGATTAGTTTTAAAAATTTGATAAGATTGTTGATTATAATTGTGGTTCAAATTATTTGCTCTACAAAATGAAACCTTCACCGTTTTTTTTTTAAAATTATTACCTTAGATTTTTTTATTGATTGGATTATTGCCTTCGTGTTTTTTGTATTGGTTGGATTATTGGTAGTCCTTTCTTCACTTTCCATATGTTCTAGGAGAATACTTGGAACTAAATTTTGCATGATTGGTTTGTCTATTAGCTTGTGTTATTCAAATCATTTGGGATCTAAAATGGTATGTAGTGATTCCAGTTTACCAACTGTTAATCTACAATCAATATTTATGGTCCTAGGATTTTAAAAATGGTATGGAAGAGCTGTATTTTGTATTTTATCTACAATCCTTTTCTATATTTTGTTTTATGACTGATAAGTGCACAACAAAGTGCTTTTCCTCATGATTGTTGTATGTTTTTGATGGACATGGAGAGAAGCATGATGCTGATTTTGCATCTTATCATTTATCAAGGTTCATTTTGTAAGTTTTTTTCTGGACATGGAGGGAAGCAGGCTGCTCACTAATTTGCATATTGCCATTTGCCAAGGTTCATTGTTGGGGATGAAAATTTCCTTCTGAAGATTAAGAGTCTTCATCAGCATTTCTGCAAACACATATTGCATTTGCAAAAAAGGGCCTGTTCTGTTTATATTTTCTAAATTCATTTTGAGTCTTGTCTTTCAAGAGTAAATATTAAGTAAAAGAAGAATTTCATTTCCCTTATTTTAAGCATTTTCAAAATTTTAAATTGAAAAGCTCAAAACAAGGGAAATGAAATCCTTCTTTTATTTAATATTTACTCTTGAATGACAAGACTCAAAATGAATTTAGAAAACATAAACAGAACAGACCCTTATACTTTAGATGCTGATCTTGCTTTTGGTACCAAAGCTTTGTTTGTTATTATAGTTGGACGGTTAGAGTTCTTATCAATTCCTAAGTAGGAATTATTTGTGGATGAACTTTTGAAGCATTTGAATTCTAGAATTCTCATCAATTAGCTTACCTATTGCTGTGACATGTCGCCCCTATAGAGCCACTTACAGGGACGACATGTTGTTGGCATAGGTACATCATCTATAGAAGCCACCCAATTCGCTCCAATATACCAACAGCTATGGGCGCCCCCTCTACGTCAATTGAGGCGACAAGTGGCCCTATGGGCAATAATTATCGCCCCGGTTTCTCTTATTTCTCGTAGTAGGCTTCACACATTCAAGAATGGTGACTCACTGATGAGTTTTGACATGTGGACAACAATCGAGGTAGAATAATCTTCTTATGAAGAACTTCTGTTGTAATTAATCTTATGTTGAATGAATTCCATGAAATGTTGATTTCTAATGTATATCTTATCTCATGTTTTGTTTACTTTTCGTTCAGCCAGAAATTCTCTTTTACTTAAAAAATTTATACAACAGAGAGCTAGTAGAATTTAAGTTTGTATTTTTAATCTATGTAATAAATGTTTTCCATTTTGAAGGAAACTAATTGCATTCTTATCATTACATGTCACGGTTCACCACCATATTAAAAAAGATAGCATATCGTTCCAAATTAAAAGGCGAGTTCAAATTCATGGAACTGATGGGCATGGATCCCTAAAACTTGAAACAAGTGTCGAAGATATAATATAATATAAAAATAATATAAAATTAGTCTGATCTATTGGCTTAAACTTTTAAATCGTATCCAGAACAATTTAGCATAGTATCAAAGTAAATAAAAGTCCTTAGTTCAATAAAATTTGCACATGTTAGGTTTTGATGGAAAAAAAACGTTGCATATATGTGAGAGGGTGTATTAAAGATATAATATAATAAATAATGTAAAATTTGCCCAATCTATCAGCTAAAATTTTAAGATCAAGTGGCCATAACATTTTAATCATGATATATGTTCGCAGGGGCGTAGCTAGTACGTCAATCTACCCCTAGTCGAATTATATTTTCCCTAACCCAAACATATAAAAAAAATAAAAAAAATAAAAAAAATTTCCTTTAAGGCTCAGACTGATTTGGACTGAGCTGCAGACCGGGCAAGACCCCCATGGGATCCGCCCCTGTATGTTCGTTTGAATGACGTGCTCTTTGGGCAAAACAATCTTTAAATTGAAAGAAAAAAATATGGAAAAATACGATAAATTTTCGTTCTCCCATATGAATCCAAGATTTACATTATTTGGTAAGCAAACATTTTGTCATTTATGATATTGCTAAAAATGATTCCAAGGAAGCAGATGACACCGCTAACATTTTTTTTAAAGAACATTACAAGGG
Source organism: Nyctanthes arbor-tristis (assembly GCA_963692815.1). Classification (NCBI taxonomy): domain Eukaryota; kingdom Viridiplantae; phylum Streptophyta; class Magnoliopsida; order Lamiales; family Oleaceae; genus Nyctanthes; species Nyctanthes arbor-tristis. The sequence continues at coordinate 14,042 of CAVNYN010287317.1, forward strand.
GATTATAGGAGAGGGGAATCAAACCCTTGACCAAGGGTGTAACGAACCAATACAGTTGCTATTAGACTACAAAGATCTTGACAATGAAAATACAAACTTTGAGAGTATTAGAGGCCTTTAAAATGCCCCAAATAATGTAATTAGAGGCCGAAAACAAAATTCTCCTATACAAGTCTTTGCTTTCGTCAAGCATTTCATTCCCACTTCCAATTGCCATCGTGTTGGCTTTCGCCACTCATTCTCTTGCTGATGTCAAGTATGAAAATAAGCGAAGACCAAACACGATGGTAGATTTTTCTACCACATTTATGCCTCAACTTGAGAGGAAGTAATGTGAATATTATTATGCCCAACTGTTGGGACATGAGTTAGGCTTGACCAAAGGTATCTGGCTTGATTGTTGGAATAGGCTTGATTTCTCCATGACCATAAAGATGTGCATAGCGTATATTGTGGTATATACATTTCTTGTTTAAGTTGTGAGTCTGTATTTACCTTCATCATGTGTACATCTTCAATACATAAGAAAATACAAAAAAGTAGTTTCACAGGTCTTCTAATTCACTTGAAAAGAATTTTAGAGAATTTTGCGATGCAAATGGAATTCATCTTCCCTTAATATTCGACAGACGTATTAGTATAATCTAAATGCTATCCATAATTCATATAAGAATGACATATATATCTACAAATAATTAGAATTTGTTATTATATGCATTAATTTGAAATTTACTTAAATGTGAAATCCCACAAAAATATATTAGTTACTGGGGCATCAAAATTTATTACAATCGAAATAGACAACCTCTATAAATAAACTATACTTAATGGATCTTTCATTAAATTTTAACTTCCATGTTAATATTGTGAATTTATCAGATGAACTAAAATCTAGGTTGCATACTATGTAAGTCAATGTTAAATAATTTGTATAAACAAATAAGTTGTTAAATAATTTGTATTAATGTTAAATCAATGAACAAATTAGAGTTGTACGTCTATGTTTTTTGAAAGGGAATTATTGTATAATTTGATCAATATTACTATCTCGTGGAGTTTATACATTTAAGTGGAATGCACAAAATCTATGAGAACTGTCTTCGTGATAATGTTAATTGCACGAAAAATAATGCTTCATAAATTAAAATAGACTATTTCGACAAGAACTTCTTTGTGCATCAACTCTTGAATGACATCTAACTGAAAATAATAATGTAGAAAGTTAGAAGATTAGACAAATAGGTCGATAATATATTCCATATTTTTGATGCTACACAGGTAAGTATGTTATATATAAGCAGTTGTAAATTTTCAATACTTGTCTCCATCATAATTCAGTATTTGTTAGTCTGCGATGTAATCAAACTAGGTAGAATTAAGATATATTCTCTTAATTTCCCTTACTTAATATATAGATCAACTATTCTCCAATGGGAATTGAATTGGAATCTTCTTGTATACCAGAAGAACAGAGTGAAATCTTTTCTTGTATTCTCTTGTAACTGCACTTTTCTAGTCAACCGTAAGGTATACTTAGTAAAAAAACATCTTACATAGATAGCATTCTTAATTTTTATCTACGTGTCCAAAATATTGTTATATATTTGCATGACCTTATTTATGTGATATATTTTATTTCGCATGCAAATTTATTTTATCCCTTAGGCCGAAAGAAAGATTGGGGCGTGTGTACCTTGCTTGAGGCACAAGAAGTTTAATTCCATGCATATTTTAAGTTTCTTAGTTTGAGTTATCTTAGGCTACCATGTTTAACTAGGTTTCATATTCACGCATGTAAAGTTGTAATTAGATTAAGAAAGTTATGTATTTATAGTATAATACAATTCTAAATTTCCTTCTTGTGTTTTTGACTTAAATTTGGTATCTTTAATTCTTGTCTTACACAAGAATTCAAAGACCAATTCTATATATACTTGTAGGTCGAGATTTTGAGAGAAGAAAACGAGCCAAGCATTCTTGCATAATTCTAAAGTTCGACCAAAAGACAAACACACTACCATAATCCACGAGACTTGTTTTTGCACTCGTAATTCACACTTTCAAATTGTGTTTGTTTGGCAATCCTTCATAATGCGTTGTCGGTGACCACATATGTGTAAGGGACTTATTCACTCAAGGTTCAAGTAATTTAGGAGTTCAAGTCATCCCAAGATGAGTTTGAAAGATCTCTAGGAGCTTGATGTATGTTGCGAGAGGAGCGCGGGAGAAAGAGGGAGCAACATGAGTTGTCACATGTCAAAAGGCGAAAAGAAGATATCTTTTACAAGTTTACCTTTTGAATGTTTTGCGTCTATTGCTATAGCACTAAAAGGAAAAAGTCAAAAGTCACCCTATAGACCAATATGTCCCCCCTTCATACACCTTGGGGTGACATGTCGCCTCTAAAGCCATCACCCTTAATGCTCCGCACCTGTTGCTATATTACGACGACTTTGTTGCCCCAATAAGTGCTATGCCTATAGCAATGACAGAGTTGTTCCTATACTTGTGATACAGGAGTGACATGTCGCCCCTAAAAGGACATTATTTTTTTAAAAAAAAGCTATTGGGGCGATTTGTCACCCCAATAGGTCTTTTTTTTTTAAAAAAAAAAAAGTATGCATTCATTAACTATAAATTCTCATATTCATAGCTACATCATTGTCTTACAAATTACAATCCCAAATTTGTTTGGACTGACAATTCACAAAAACATAGCCAAGCCAACTAAGGAAGAACTCTTGAGCCAATTCAAACTAAACTAAATTAGTGTGTGGAAAACCTTAGCCTCCAATCAATATGTGAAACACCTACTCACGTTCTTATAGTTTTTAGCAAGTCTTCAGCCTCTCATACTTGTGTAAAATCACTGTGCATATGAAAGTATATCTATAATTCAAAACAAAACATCAAATGAGCCGTGATTTATTGTCAATAAGTATAAAGCGAAATAAGTAAATATTTTGACCATTCACCAATGACAATTCAAAACATGTTGTTCTTTTACTCACCGATGACAATTTTCATCCAAATTGTACACAACTACATCTTAACTGGATATATATATATATATATATATATATGCTAACTCAAACTTTTCCATATTCATATAAACTTCAACAAACATATATTAAAATTAAGAGCGAATTGAAGGTTACGTTTCAACCATGTATACTTACTAACTTGAATTCAAACTTCAAAATTTTTGCTAATTTAACAAACAAGATCTACATGAATTCAAAATCAAGAAACTACTTGAGTGGCCACTTTTGCTTAGTACTACCTTGTCACATGCGATGCACGGGGTGTTGGTAAATTTTTTTACTTATTAGTACAGTTTATGTATATATATCATTTTAAGCCTTGTTCTATCTTAACATTCTTCATGAATATATATTTTTACATCCTACACATTTCATGAAACAAATATAATATTAAAATCCACATAGAAGATTTGCTAGTTGAGAGGAAAGCAATACAAAAATCAGCTTGCAAAAGGATATAAGGAATCAGCTTGCAGCTCATGAAACAAGTAATCAAAGTAAGGAATAAAAATTAAACATGTATAATGCACATGTTTAATAGTTCACAAGAAGAATCAGAATACAACTAAGTTCAGCTAATATGCCATGCAATCACATTTAATTATGCCAAAACCACTTGACAAATCCATAACTAAACCAACTTAAATTATATATGGTGAGGGGAATTTTGAGAAACAATTAAAGGCGTATTCTCCTATAAGTTCCAATTGCATTAGTGAAATGATAAGCTTATCTTCCTAGATTCTCATAGCATGATTTGTATTTGAACAATTGAACAAGAACTGAAGGAAGAGTTGAAGGGATGAGCTCTCATTTTTCTGAGAACAAAACTTTGCAAAAGAACAAAAAAATATATATATATATATATACAAGGCTATTTCTTTTACATCTATCTCAAGAATCTACAAGTCAAACTATAGAGCAAATTATTCAATTGAAATGACATGACACTTGAAATCATTCAATTGAAAAAGTAAAACACCCATCAGCCATCTCTACACTTATAAGATGTTCAAAAGGCATAGAGAAACTTGAATTAGTTCTCAGCTCTATAAATCCCCTCCTTTTTATATTTTCCACAAATTTTCATTAGAATTAATCTAGAAACTCAATTATTTCAATGCTGTAAAAATATTTACTGCCCTCTCGTTTGTCTCCAAGGAAATTAATTAAGGTCATAGGAAATTTAAGCAAAAAATTCGGGAGGAAAAAACAAACAAAATGAACCTGATCTGTGGTCGAAAGGGAACAAAGAGAGTCATTGCTAGTGGTCTGATTCTTCTAAGATTTGAAGAGACGAGACAAGAGTTAAGGGAAATTTTCAGAAAAAGGGAAAGAATAAAAAATAAAACTACCTATCATTTCTGACCATGTACTCAATGAGACAATAACACCATTACCACATGCACAATTACAATGTTTATACCCATAATGCACCCTTTAGTTTCAAGATTGTAACTTTAGACAAAACATCACTTTTCCCCCACTTAATAGCTGATTCTTCTAGTTTCCTTCTCCCGCTTTATTTTTTACTTTTTTAACTAGAGAAAAAATAGGAAAGAGAGCTATGAATAGAAAAAGGGAATCAAGAAAACAACTTTCCCTTTAACTACACTACTTTTTTTCTCTGTAATGTAATAATGAGTGTGTGAACTGCAAAGAGAGTTTTGTGTATAGATTCAAATGTGATAAAAACCGTAGAGGAACTTGCAAAACATTGGTGCTACTTTAGATATCTTGTGATAGTGAGATTCCAATATTTGTCAGTTTTCCACAATCTTCACGAGAATAAAAACAAAATATTTCAAACAAAGAGTCAAATATGCCCTTTGATAAAGAAAAGAGAATCTCAAAGATGAGACATCAACTTCATAAAAAGAAAAAGAAACAGTAAGGAATCATAGGTTCAAATAGAAACTTAAACACTCCTCCCAAATTACTTAATATTTTGCTTTTAACTCTTTTCCTCACCTCCTTTAATCAAGAAGATCTTTACATATTACCAACAATATATCAAATTATGGTATTAGCATCATCATCACTCTGACCAGCATAAGACACAGTGTCATTAACAAATTTATTCTCCCATAAATCAAATATATCAGATATTAGGAAAATACAAAATCCCTGATAACGTTAAAACAAACAAGCAACAAAAACAGTAATTAATACAGACATATTAGGCTAATTAGCATGGGTTACTGATTATTCCAAACTCAAATTTTTGCTCCATTCCATTGTATGAAATGGTTATAAACTGAGAATAGGCAATAGACTGAAATATACTAAATTAAAGAATTTGAGTCACATTACTCCAAATCCAGGTTATCCAGGTTAAAACTAAATGCAATGTACTTGGTTGTAGAAACATAACTTCCCCTGTACCTTTTTTTTTATAGCTCAAAAGAAATAAATAAACAATTAATAATTCAAGATATACATGAGTGACATATAGGCAACACTCACAAATTTGTCCTGTGATTTTCCCCCCTTCAGAGAGGGCTGTTAATTTTTGAGCTCAAAATAGGCGAAAAATCATTGGCTACACAGAGAGGGCAACCACCCCTGAAAAAGCCCCAACCTCTAGTAGCCTCATTTTGCCCTCCAAAGTTCCTGCCAACACTTGTTTTCGCACTAGCCTTATTATCTAATGATCTAATTTTTTTCCTAATTTGTTAAAATTCACTTAAAAAATTATTCAACGGAAAACCATTATTTCAAGCAAGTACTAATGGATGACAAGTTATAAAATATGATTTGATGAAAATGAACACTAAAGTTCATGGCCGATTATCATAATTAAATTGTGGATTTCAAAAATATATATGCATATATATATATATATAATAAAAAATTGTGTAGTGCATTCTATTGCTATTGCAGAAGAAGACAAACTTTGTCACCAGAATTTCCTGGTCTTGCTTTCTTCCTGAATAAATCTGAAGCATCAAATTCTTCCAACACTTGTTTTCACACTAACCGTATTTGATTTGTTTGGTTATATACTTATTTTGCAACTTATATAATATTAATTAACTTCGTTTAAAACGTGCAATGGGTTGAGGGAATTATACGGCAACGTCCTTTCATCTCATGTGGGCTCATGCATGCACGAAATGCGAATAGAATTTTAGCATATATAACTTCGTGTTTTCGTTTCATCCTTTTTTTGCCCCAGCCTTTCATGTAATTATTAAAAAAAATTGATTTAAGTAAATTGTGTAGTTGAATTAAAATAAATTATGAGTATAGCCTAGTATAATATTTATGTATTTTGCAGGACGAGGTTGGAAGTTTCTATTTACAATTAAAGGCAGTGATAAGTTAGTGTATAACATGCATTTGGAACGAGAAATATAAAAGACAAGCTACTGAAAAAACCAGAGTTAAAATCGATTAGCTAGTTTGGCATACAAAAGCAGAATTTATATACTCCCCCGTCTTATAAAAATAGACACGACGCTCTTCCGATCTCAGGGATTAAGAAAAGTGATTTAATGTGGTTGAAAATACAAAATTCACACTAAATAGTATAATATATCCCTATTAAAGACTAATTCTATTTAATGCATTAAAAATTAACTAGTTGTTTGAATAGGGATATATTTGAAAGAACAATTAATCGTTCAGTCTCGTTTATGCAAACGGACTATAATATAGGATAAATAAAAATGACAACTGGGCCTATTTTTATGAGACGAAGGGTGTATTTGATGCTTTAATTTATCACTGCAATATTATATATCGAGCCACCCCTTTCTCGAAATCTAATTTTGTTTAGAAGATTTAAATTCTTTTATATAATGACCTTGCCACCTCATTCACTCTAAATGAGCCCGTTACTTGTACAGCTGTTCTCCAATTTTGTGCCATTACCAATTCATATATGACTCACTAAACTTGAGGTCTTATCTGTTCATTTAAGACTCACCAAATATGAAGCCTTATCGATAACTTGGCAGGATTCGCAGAAAAATATCTTGTGCCTTTCTCACACCGTTCATGTCAAGAGGGACACGTTTCATATGCATACGACGCTCTTCCGATCTCCCTAACCTTCTCCGCTTCCTATCTCTTGTGTTTCTATTCGGGCAAGTGGTTCTCGGGACTCCAGCAGTTGCTCAGGGAGACGACGCCTCCAATGGGCAAAGGCAAAAAGTTCCCGTAGATCGTTTATCTGCCAGAATCAAGAACATGCCTCTTGATTATCAAGAAACCCTAAAAACAACTGTGCATATGCGGAGGAAGAACCTAATTCCAAAACAGCGTTGTCCTCCTAATGCAGAAATGGAGTTGGAGAAACCACCGAGGCCACCATATATCGATCAAGCATTATAGTGCAACGTTGGTTGTCCTTCTAAGCCCGGAAATAATGAGTTTGAGAAACCAACTAAGCCGGCAGATCCAGAAGCAATGGCGATAAATCAAGCAGATGAAGAACCCAAGTCTAAGGCAGATTGTCCTCCTAAGCCGGAAAAATGAGTTTGAGAAACCATCAAAGCAGGCAGTTCAGGTTAAGGGAGTAAGCAGAATTGAAGGGAATCGTCGTCGAATGGGATGAGTTTTTGACATGTCAATAACGTTGTTATAATCGGCGTAGTAATATAATCTTTTCATGGGGAACTTGTATTGCAATGAATGAATGAAATGGTGATTTGTAATATATATCTTATTTTATTTATTGTTTTTGGTCGCTATGCTTCCTATTATTGTAGGTGTCTATTGATATTGTCTCGTTATATTACAACATACATTTTTACTTTGATTTCTTTAAACTAGTCTTTTAGTTAATTAGCTAAAGTGATGTTTGATTTCGATTTTTAAGAATTGACTTTGCGAAAAATTGATTTTTGAGAGAATATATGGGTGAGAAGTAAGGAAAAAATAATAATCAACTTGTAAGATTATGTTAATATATCTATTGGTTAGTAAAATTGTATACCAACATGTTGGTAGGTCATCTTCCCCCACCCCACCCCCGGGGGTAAGTACAGTATAGTGCCCAAAAATTTTTATCTTGAGTTAGAACCATAAGTACCCTTTTTGCGACACAAAAAGGGCAGCCAACTCTTCGGCAAGCATTTTGATTTTAAGAAAGGAATTCAGAAATCATCTGAGTTCCACGAGTTTAGTTGGAGGTCCGGTTGATATGAGACTACTAAGATTAAGCAAAGATGTAATCAAGACGTGCCCACATTTCGTATGAATTCTAATAGAGGCAATGATGGCACGTAAAATAAATTTATCATGAAAATTCAAGATGAGAAATGCGGGATAAGATTGTTTCACATTGCGAGTAATTGCTTTTGGCTAGAAGTTGATTCATTTAGAAAATAGAAAAAGTTTCAGTACTTCAAAAGTAGTAAGAAAACCAAGTAGGTTAAGGGTCCATTTAATTTCGTTTATAATAATGGATTGTGTTATAATATGTTTTGAAATTTAAATTTTTTGTGACATGTGACTTAATTTGATTGGTTAAATTTTATTGAAAAGTGAAAAATTGTGATTAGATGTTATGGAATTATAATACATTCGCGTAATTATAACACGAACCTAAGACTACCATATGGAATAAGGAGACATATATTGGATCAATTGCATCCCTCAATTTCTCTCATATCAATTTTCGAGATAGTATTTAATTTTAATTTTCTCCCAAGGTAATAACTGCAATTACTTAGAACTAATTTATTTTATTTTTTTAATTACAATTTGGGATAGTAGATGTGGGGATGGTGGCTTAAACTGGATCAAATATTGGTAAAATTATGTCCTGACCACTTGGACATGCCCCTTAATTGGTCTTAGTTAATTTGATTTTGTTTAAAAACAATTTGATCCTTAGATTAATCATTAGCCGTTATCTCTTGTTTGAGGTTTCCTAGTGTTGAGATCTCTTGTTTAAGAAAATTATGATTTTTGTGTATCAATCTTTTAATTATTAAGTGGAAGAAGAAAACTCTGTTCAAAAAAAAAAAAAAAAAAAAAAAAAAGAAGAAAACTTCTTAAGTGAAAACTGAAAAGTAGCCAAATTAAGGTCCGGAAGACATCAAACAAGATATGTTAGAAACCACAATTTCATGGAATTCATTCAATATAAGATTGCAACATAAGTTCCCCACGAAGGATTATTCTACTATATATACGCAGATAACAAAGTTATTAACATGTAAAAACTCATCAACCAGCCGTCCTTTCGAAGATGAAGCTCTACTGCTTATTCCCTTCCACCTTAATTAGCCGGCTTTGATGATTTCTGATCAAACTCATTTTTTCGAGTTGGGAGGACAACCTGCCTTGGGCCTGGTGGTTGCTTCTGGATGATAATCGGCTGGCTTCGGTGGTTTCTCAAATTCCTTTTCCATATTAGGAGGACAACCAGCTGCCTTCGACTTGGGTGCTTCATCATCTTTACTCATAGCCACTGCTTCAACATTTGCCGGCTTCTCTGATTTCTGCAACTCGTTTTCCGCATTAGGAGGACAACCTGCAGCCTTGGACTTGGGTGCTTCATCTGCTTGATTTAGATTTGTGGCCGGCTTCAATGGCTTCTCCATTTCAGTTTCCTTATTAGGAGGACAACTGGCTGTTTTGGACTTAGGTTCTTCGGCCATGTGCACATTTGTCTTTAGGGTATCTTGAGAATTATGGGGCTTGTTCATGATTCTGGCATTTAAACGGTCTACGAAAACTTTCTGCTGCTGCTCATTGGAAGTGTCGCCTCCCTTATAGCAGTCGCCGAAGTACCGAGAACCACTAGCCCGAATAGGAACACAAGAGTGAGACTACATGCGGACGACATGGCTATAGTACTTGGGTTTTTAGTGAAGTGTTTGAAGGATGAAGTACAAGTGGAGAAGGGTTAGGGTATTTATGGGGAGGAAGGCCTCTGCATGCAGCAGCTGCATATGACACGTGTCCCTCTTGGCACATGTATGGTATGAGCGTGGTCCACGAGATATTTTTTTGCGAGTGCTGCCAAGTTATAGACAAGGTTTCAAGTTCAGTGAGTCATAACTGAATTGGTATGTGGCTCGAAATTCAAGAATAACTGACACGTGAGGTCTTCGTTTAGATTGAAAGTAAAATCTTGTAGTAAAACTTGGAGAAATCACCATCCTGCCTTTTCTAATTGGAAAAAACCAAGATTGATGCATTTCAAGGACAAAAAATGAATTCATACTAAATTTTGTTCACATTTGTGCATGCATGAACCCACACGATCTGAAAGACCACCACGTATAATAATTCCCTCATTCCATTGCACGTTTTAAACAAGGTTGCATTATAACCGTATATACAAATGGAATGCGGATGTATTGATAATAATTATAATTGCTTGTGTTGTTGATACGATAGTTAATAGCCAATCACAAATTCTCGAGATAAAATTATGCGTCACAACTTTCGGCGAATTTGAAGGTAGAGCACTGAACCTGTCAATGATTATATGCCATTTTTAGCATAAGAAAATTTGCAGTCGATAGTCAACAAAAGAACTTGTTAGAGAATACAAAGGATACCTTGACATAATCTATTTAACCAAAATTGACAATTTAATTAAAGACATATCCAAGAAAGCATCTTATTTCATTTATAGAGAGACATGCAAGGAGATACCTCTTCCAGTCCCTTTGGAGCATATAGTGGAAATATATATTAATTAAGCAACATTAGTTTAAGGTAATGCTAAATAAATAATTAATTAATTAAATATTGAATTTTGATGGAAAAAAATATTGCAGATTTACAACTGTTTATTTGACTTAATTATGATCTGTGTATATATCATCAATAGAAGGTAGATGTTATCTAAAAATAAAATGAGAGAATGGGAAGTAATTAAAGTCAAGGATTTATTATTCTTTGATGCAAAAGGATAAAATTATTTATTATAATCGCTATTTATACTTTGAGTGTACCTCGAGTTTCCATCTTTGAAGATTGTATACCAGAAAGTTTTCTCAAAAATGCTAGACCAACTCAATATTTTTTCCTTTTCCAAAAAAAACTCAATATTTTTCATTTCATGGTTGCAATTAATTTACTGATATTCTCATAGTTCATGTACATCGTGTTATTTCTATTTCATCCTTCTTCCTATTGAAATTCGTAGTAGTTTGGCGATCTGTTTTGCCAATAGGATTATTCTGGAATAAAATTTATTAATGAACAACTGAAAAGATAGTGGTAATGAAAGGACATGCCTAATTCTTTGAATTTAAAAAGATAGTTATGGTTGATGACTTGTGCCAATAATCCAACAGGATTATTCTGGAATAAAATTTACTAATGAACAACTGAAAAGATAGTAATGGAAGGACATGTCTAATTCTTTGTATTTAAAAAGATAGTTATGATTGATGACTTGCGCCAATAATTTTGGATTTTAATCAAAAAATAGTTAGAAAAGTCAACGTGGTACTTTAGACTGAACATACATTTAGATCCGGAGTGGCAAGCGGAAATTTTCTATGAGAAAAGGCTAGAATTTGATACTTTTTATGAGAAATTTTCTATTTGATTAAATATTTCTAGAATGTAATCCACTTATATTTCTGCAGTATGTTAAATAACAAATTTAATGGAAGGAGTTAGCTCTTAAGCTTTCGTCTCTGAAGATTGCATAGGAGAAAGTTCTGTGAACAATTCAATTAATCTATTGATATTCCCGTAGATCAGTTGTGACGCTACTGAAGCTTCTGAGAAATACTTCCAAAAATTCCCTGAAAACAGAGTTTTTGAGTCCGAGACATTTGAGTTTGCTTCTATGACATCTATTGAACATTGCTAAAAGTTGTAAATCACTCTAAAGATTGTACAGCAGAAATTGCTAGAGCAGTTAGGGATTTGTTTTTAAATATGTTACTACAAAAGTAAAACTCTGATGGATTTTCTTTTTTCTTTTTTGGGTTGCAGAGTTTCCCAAAAATGGAGTCTTGGCCTCTTGGGTTTTAGAATACTAGAGGCTTTCATTCATTGTTGAGACATTGACAGAATGAAAATGTAAGCATCTGCGAGAAAACAGAGGAGTCTTACAATAATATGCCAAGAGGATAACAAATTACTGGTACTAATGTTTACATTTTGGAACACAATTTCAGGCACATTTTGGAAACCGTTCTCCTTGAATGTTCTCTGTATTGCCTGTAATCCGTCTCCCATGGATTCTCTGATGCTTGATCAAACTCCATATCCCTAAAACTAAAGACTCTCTTTATCATCTGCTGTTCAGTCAGATTCTCCTCTACTGCAATGTCCGGTACACGATCAAATACTCTCTGGAAGTCTGTGCTCATAGCCAATCTCATCCTCCTCACAAACTCTGTCTTGGCCTTAAGTGTATCGCCCTCAACATTCTGAAGATTGGGAACAGAACTAAAGGTGATCCATTTACCCTTCCGTGGCTCCTTACTTAACTCAGAAACTAATACACCAAGTGCCATGACACCTCCATTGGTGTACCAGACATGCGACCCATATATCCATCAAATGGCAATGCAATTAGTTAATTTCCCCTTCCTTAACATGTCATCGACCATTCTTTTCCATTTTAGCTCGGCAACTTTAGAACTTTCATCATCATGCAACTCCCCAATTATTTCACGAGGAAGCAACGCTCCAGCAGCAACCTTGGCTTCCCCGCTCTTCACTTCCTTAAGATACAGTAAACCTCTCTTTGACATGCTTCACAAAAAACTCCTTGTAGTTCTTCATGGCCACCGAAGCCACCCTATTGTATAGAAGAACATTCCATTCTTTTGCACTAATGTACACAGTACACCTCTGGCAACTCTAAAGCCTCGTGCAAAGGTATTACAACATTTTAAGCCCATCCCGCACCTTGTAAACATAGTGAATGTAACGGCCCGAGCTCGGAATACCCAGAACGTTAGTTAAAACTTTTCAAAACAACTTTTCAAACAATCTGGCCGCTAAAAACTAACGGTAAAGTGCGGAAATTCTTATTTCGATAAATAATAAAATTTTTTCCAAATCAAATGAAATAAAGTCTTGATAATAAAATCTAAAAAAAAAAAGTGCTGAAATTAATAAAAGTCTGTTCAATGATCAATATCCACCATCAAATGCTCCACCGGCTCCAGGTTCTGAAAATTATCAAATTATGAAAGGGGTGAGTATTTTATAGAAATACTCAGTAGGTTCAACGCATATACTAGTCAACTTAGATAGCAATATTACATATAAACATGCAATTAAGTTCTCAAAAATGATAGAATCTCAGTTCTCAGATAAAGTCGTACATTCAAGACGCACGTTCTCATGCATTTAATATGCAAGTTCTCATGCTAGCAAATATTCTCATTCTTCATAAATAATCTCATGTATATCTCATACTTCTCATAATCGCAGTTTAATGCACATAATTACCATATAAGTTAACCAATAATGCGCACGTTTTAATAAATAGCTTTTCTAAAAGAAAGAACCTACCTCAAATGAGCTTTTTCAAGTTTGAGCAGAAGTCTTGAAATTGATTAATTACTCCCGCGCCTCGTCTACAAAATTAATAGTTTAAGTTAGAAATTTTGAAATTAAATAAAAGTATGAATTTTGAATGTAAATTTATAAAAGTTTTGGAGTAGAGTATAATTTTTCAAAATATTTGGTGCTAGAATAGAGTGTTTCAAAACTAAGGGATTATGATGGATGAAATTGGAACTTTGGGGACTGAAACGGAGTATTTTGAAAATCAAGGGATTAAAATTGACTGGACCTAAAGATTTTAGTCCAACTTAGACTCTTTTAAAACTGAAGGGACTGAACTGGGCTAAATTGAAAGATTTGGGACAAACTTTCACGGTGCTAAGGTATAAGGACCAACTAAAGGATTAGGTTTAGTCAGGGACTGACACGAACATAGTGAATACTAGGGGACTTGAGGTTAAACTTGAATTGATTTAACCCCAAGTCCCAATTCTCTGCCCCAATTCGACCGAGCAGAGACACGAGGGGGTGAGGGCAGGGTGGTGGTGTGCAGGTGCAGCGGCCGCGGATGGGTGTTGGGTGCAAGGAAACCGAGAGTTCGACGGAGGTTCACGCGGTGAAGAGGGTTCGAGGCTGGGTTTCAAAGATTTGGGTTCTTGGAGTGGCTCGGGTATGAAATGTGATTTGGGGGTGGCTTGAGCGACAAGAGGGAGTCGCGGCTCGGGTTCTATAGATTCGGCCAGGGGCTCAAGAGAGGCTGTGGTGCGAGGCCTCGGTTGACCGAGGCTCAAAGGTTCGAGAGGCGGCGAGCTCGACGGAGGGTGGAGGCTCATTGGCTCGTGCTTTGTGGCCCTTGGGTCGAGACTCAAGAGAGCCGAGGAGGTCGACAGGTTGGGGGGCAATGGCTGCGACACTGCTTGGAGGAGAGGTGACAATGGCTGCTGATTTTTGTGTGTGTGTTGTATGTATACCTTAGGATTTGCAGACTGTATTTTCTGCCGTGAGTGTATGTGTGTATTCTTGTGTATGTGTGTAGATGTATATGTAGTCACAAGAGGGAGATGAGTCCCTACGTGAGTGAAATTGAGAGTTTGGGAGGATATCTGATTCGCTTTTCTTGTTGTAACAGGGCACTAAGAAGTAGTCTAGTTGTGATTAGAATTAAGCTAGAATCAGTTAGCCCAAGTCTAATGGAATTCAACGTTCATTCAAGTTTAGTTAGGGTTAAATTTTCTTATCGCTACAGTGAATCTCCTCAATTTCCTCATATTCGGAGTGATTCTCCTTTGGGAACAGTTTTATCACAATCCTTTCACATATCAAAGTGCTCTTATCATGGGAAAAATCCACTAAGGGACTCCACTTTGATCAGTGATGCCAAATTGAACTTACCAATGTTCCCTGGACTCAAATTCTCCAAATCCTCCTTCAAACGTTCTACAAAGAAATCCGAAATTGTGTCATGCAAGAACCTATAATTTTCATCAAGATTGTATTTATCCGAAGCCTTTTTAGCTTTGTTCATCTCCTTCTCCTTCCTCAAAGCCCTTGCCTTTCTTTCTCCAATTTTGTTTCCTCCAAATTTTTCTGTATCCTCTCTGTTCTCTCTTTGTTTTCTTCGACATGCCTATCTAGTGTAATAAATTTCGGACACTCGCCCCCTTTTCTTCAAACAAAAGATTTACGTGAAAAACTCCAAAACCGAAGGAAAACCGGAGGAAAACCGTGGGACATCAAAGATATTCCACTATATGAAAAATTATTACAATCATATATATATAATCTCACACGCAGCAAAACCCAATTATAATCCCAACAATACCCAATAGGCCTAGAATTTTCTCCTTACTTCGGTGTTTGTTTATGACTGGGAATTGTAACCTACAAGTAATAAACATCCTTCATATATTTATAGTTATGCATGGCAGTTTGGACCAAGGCGGTAGTTTCAACTTGAAACATCTTCAAACTTTTAGCTTTCAATTCCAATTTGAATTCTTGAAATGTTGCAGCCTGCTCTTAGCTTGCAAAACTAGCCAGTTGACAACTAATTAATCTCATTAGTTAATTAATTAGATGACTCAATCAACTTGGCATGTCAAGCTTCCACCACCAGCAAGCTATGTTCAAAGCAAAATCAATTTTTCCTTTATCCGTTAAGCCAGTTGGCTCCATGCAAATTCATGCTTAAATCCTTGCGTAATCTAACTTGGAGACAACTAATTATCCATTATTTTATTTAGTCAATACTTAACAATATTTAATTCTAGCTGACAACATTTTGGAAAAAGCTTCAATGCTCGAGAAGCACTGTACTCTTGACCAATTAAGAACTCACATGTGTATATTAAAGCCCAAATTAAATAACAAATTGAAACCCAAAACCCACATGTGAGTTCTTGATAATTCGGTGCTCCTAAAGCATGATGGTTTTCTTACAAATTTCGAGTATGTTCAAAGATTAATGTGTTTAATTACAGTAACTTCTCTATATATTATGCTGACAGTATCTAGTCTAATAGCTAAAGTTTCAATAATTCGATTGTAAAATTAAATTTCCAGAAAGTTCGGAGATTAATGCTTTTATAGTAACTTCTCTATAGATTATGTTGATACTATCTAGTCTGATAGCTAAAGTTTCTCGATTGTAAAATTTGTTCCTATTATGATTCTTTCATCCAAGGCAATTTTTCCTATATGTAATCAAAAGAGTAGTCAGCTAAGTTGCTGTTTTTGGGTTTTTAGGGTTTATTTTGGTTCTTTTTGATTGTCTGTAATGAATTGTAGCAAATGAGAAGATTCAAGGAAGGCAGCCAAATGCACCAAATTTTTGGGACAAATATGGATGAATTTGGAAGCTGCCATCACCGACATTATTTGCCTTTACATACTCCTCTACCCTTTGCATTTGGAGTGAGTACAAGAAAGCGTGCAAGTGTGAGAGATGTGAGGTACGTGTATGAATGACAATTGAGTGGAATGAAAATAGTGAAAAGTAAGGAGTGCTCGTGTGACAGTGTGTGAGAGAGAGTAGTGCATAGTGAGAGAAAGAAGCAAGAAGTTATATATTTTGTCCAAGTTTTGTATCAATTCTTTTAATTAATAATAGTCTTGCTTACTTTCTAAATCTACAATTGGAATCAGAGCCAGGTCGAGCGAGGGCTTTGCAAGTTGAGAAGTGGGTTGATTGAGAGCCTAGTGATTTCCAAGAGTACGGAAATTAATAGGAGACTATTGGGTACTGAAGGTTCGTGCACAATTTGAGGTTGTAAAGCTTATTTAAGCTTGCTTCATTACAAGGAGGTATCCCAGTCACGATGGCAGACCTACAAGCAGTAAGTACAATGAAAAGCTCAATAATCATAATTATACCACATGGAAGACTCGTATGGAGTCCTATCTCCAAGGTCAAGACCTGTGGGAAATTGTCGGCGGAGAAGAGGTGAATCCGACAGAAGATGCCAGTGCTCTAAAGAATTGGAAGATTAAGGCAGGAAAGGCATTCTATGCACTCAAGGCAACAGTTGAAGAAGAGCTGTTGGAGTATATACGGGACACAAGCACTCCGAAGCAGGCGTGGGACACCTTAGCAGCGTTGTTCTCCAAAAAGAATGAGTTTAAGCTGCAGCTTCTCGAAAATGAATTACTGTCAGTGAAGCAATGGGATATGACAGTACGTGAGTACTTCAATAAGGCAAAATCTCTCTATCGTGAAATCTCTAAACTAGATTCAAATAGTAAAGTCCCTGAGTCTAAAATAAGGAGAATAATTATCCATGGATTAAGACTGGAGTTTAGAGGCATTATTGCCGTAATACAAGGTTGGTCAGAACAGCCTTCTCTGATCAATTTTGAGAATTTGTTGGCCGACCAAGAAGCGTTGACCAAGTAAATGGTAGAAGTCTCATTAAAGAAAGAAAAGAGGCTTTATTAAGCTATAAAAAGAAAAGACGCCCATGTCAACAAGATAAGAGAGAAAAGAAAGGAGGAGGAAAAAGAGACTCTGAGATAAGGGAAGTACCACAAGATCGTGACAAGAGAGGCCAACTGTCCAAGCTCTACAAGAAGGGCTCGTGTTATGTACGTGGTAAACGAGGCCACTATGCCAAAGAATGCCGGTTCAAGAAAAAGGCAGCAGAAGGGAATATGGTAACCTCTAATGAGCGAGATAAATATAGCAGTAAAGAAGAATGAGATATTGAGGCATCCACTGTAATAGTTGAGAAGGCTCAAGAGTAGGAAACTAAATTAATCCAAGAAGAAGAGACGATATTGGCGGCAGTTATACCTGGACGAATAAATTATGAGAATGATTGGATAGTCGACTCAGGTTTTTCCAATCATATAATAGGAGATAAAGAGAAGCTGTAGAATACGATAGAATATAAAGGAGGTCAAATGGTGGTAACTACAAATAACTCAAGATTGCCAATAGCCGATATTGGCAAGACGGTTATCACACTGCGATTCAGTCTTGGTCAAGTGCAGTTGCAGGATGTCTACCATGTGCCAGGCATGAAGAAGAATTTGTTGTCAGTGGCGCAACTCACGACTTCAGGTAACTTCATTCTCTTTGGACCTAAAGATGTAAAGGTGTATCGAAATATCAAGATCTTAGGTACATCTATCACAGCGGGTTGAAGATTAGAGTCTATCTACGTAATGTCAGCAGAGACTACTTACGCAGATAAGACTCAAAAGAATGAGACAGCAGATTTGTGGCACTCTAGACCATGACACGTGAGCTATCATAAATTAAAGGTAATGATGAAGAAGTCAATGCTTAAGGGTCTCCCTCAGCTCGAGATAAGAGATGACACAGTGTGTGCTGGCTGTCAATATGGTAAAGCGTATGAGCTACCATATAAAGAGTCGGGCTATAGAGTAAAGAAGCCTTTAGAGAAGGTACATTCTGACGTGTTTGGACCAATCAAGCAACCTTCAATTCAAGGCATGCGTATATGGTGACATTCATTGATGACTTCTCAAGGTATGTCTGGGGTTTTCTTTACAAAAGAAAAGTCAGAGGTATCTGCAAAATTTAAAAAATTCAAAGAAAAAGTCGAAAGAGAAGTCAGAGACAAGATTCAATTCCTTGGAACGGATAATGAGGGAGAATATACATCAGGAGAATTCTTCCAATATCTAAGAGAACACCCCACAGCAGAATGGTGTAGCTAAAAAGAAGAATCGCCATCTCGCTAAAACATGTTAAAGCATAATACACGCAAAGAATGTGCCAGCAAGGTTTTGGGCAGAGTGTATGAAAACAGCCGCACATGTGATCAATAGACTGCTACAGTCAAAGACAGGATTTGTGTCACTATTTGAGAAACTGTGGAAAACCAAACCTATAGTTAGTCACTTTAGAGTCTTTGGCTGCGTTTGCTATGTGTTTGTGCCAAGCCATTTGCGTAGTAAGTTTGACAAAAAGACGATCAGATGCATTTTTGTGGGATATGACAGCCAGAGAAAAGGATAGAAATGCTATGACCCGACTACTAATAAGTGCTATACATCTCGCAATGTAGTATTCGATGAGGCATCTTCTTGGTGGACACCACAGAAAGTAGAATTACCAGATTCAAAGGAGATTGAGGATAAACTCTAGGAAAGGATGAAGAAACTTCCGGAGACACAAGAAAGTCTTGAAGAAATTGAAGAAACAGAAGAGCCAGTTCGTGAGGAAGAATATCCAAGGACACTACAAAGTCCTTGGCAAAGTGGTATATGTCAAGAAACACCAAAAGTAGTTAGGGAGACAACACCAGAAGAGGCTAGGCCAAGTCAACAAGAAGAAGTTGAGGTGTCGCCAAGTCCTCAACCACAGCTCAGGAGATCCACCAGACAAAGGAAGTCAAATCCTAAGTATGCTAATGTAGTAATAGAAGAAGATGTGGGTACAAAAGAGCCAGAGACATTCTAAGAAGCAACCCAGCATGATGAGTAGAGAAAAGCAATGGGCGAAAAGATCTTGGCTCTAAGGCAAAATGAGACATGGGATTTGGTACCTAAATCATATGGAGTTAAACCCATAACATGCAAATGGGTGTATAAGGTAAAGAGACGACCTGATGGATTGATAGAAAGATACAAAGCTCAGCTAGTGGCTGGAGGATTCTCGCAGCAATATGGCCTAGACTATGATGAGACATTCAGCCCAGTGGCCAATATCACTACAGTGAGAGTACTAATAGCACTGGCTGCTACTAAAGTTTGGAGGCTATGGCAAATAGATGTGAAGAGAAATATACATGGAGCAGCCAAAGAGATTTGAAGATAAAGAGAATCCAGGCTACATATGCAAGCTAAAAAAGGCTCTATATGGGTTAAAGTAGGCCCCGTGAGCATGGTACGGTAAGATAGCAGAATTCTTGGTTTAATATGGATACTCAGTGGCACCAGCAGACTCAAGCCTCTTCGTTAAGAAACAAAATAGGAGACTAGCAATAGTGCTAGTATATGCGGATGATCTTATCATCACTGGAGATGGTGGAGAAGAAATCCAACAAACTAGAAGAAATATGTCTGTGAGGTTTCAGATGAAAGAGCTAGGAGAGCTAAAACATTTCTTAGGGCTTAGGCTGGAAGGAAGAGCAGATAGGCTATTCTAGTGCCAAGAGAAATATGCTAGAGATTTGCTACGTAAGCTTGGGATGGTAAACTATAAGCCTATATCAACCCCAATTGAGATAAACTCCAAGCTCTGTGCCCAAGAAGGCAAGGACTTGGAAAATGCAACCATGTACATGCAGCTAGTTGAGAGTCTAATTTATTTGACGCTGACACAACCAGACATCGCATATGCAGTGGGGATAGCAAGCCGCTTTATGGAAAAGCCAAAGAAGCTACACAAAAGGAACAATTGACTATCGTCTATTTTATAAAGAAAATAAAGATTGCAAGGTTGTTGGCTATTGTGATGTGGACTATGCAGGATGTCGAGATACAAGAAGATCAACTACAAGGTACGTGTTCAGCCTTGGCACTGCTGCAGCATCATGGTGTAGAAAGAGGCAACCCACGATGTCCTTGTCAACAGCGGAAGCAGAATACAGAGTAGCGTCAATGGCAACTCAAGAGAGTACACGGCTAATATAGCTACTAAAGATCTACATCTACCAATAAGCTATGCAATGTAACTATACTGTGATAATCAGACAGCTATTCGCATAGCAGAGAATCCAGTGTGTCATACAAGGACAAAGCATGTCGAAGTGCATTATCATTTCGTTAGAGAGAAGGTGCTCAAAGGCGACATCGACTTGATGCATGTCAACATTAAAGAATAGGTGGCAGATGTTTTCACCAAAGGATTTAATGCTTCAAAGTTTGAAGAGCTTCGAACACTCTTGGGAATGACGAAGAGAGAAGACTTAAAAGTTGGTGCTGAATGGGAGAATTGAAGATCATCACCAACATTTTCTAGAATTTTGGAGACAAAATTACGCTACCATTCTTGAAGAATTTGGAGCAACAAGTTGCAGGAAAATGAGAATAAAAAAATAGCAGCTTGCAGCAGCCGAGAAGATTCAAGGAAGGCAGCCAAATGCACCGAATTTTTGGGACAAATCTGGATTAATTTGGAAGCTGCCATCACCGACATTATTTGCCTATACATACTCCTCTACCCTTTGCATTTGGAGTGAGTGCAAGAAAGTGTGCAAGTGTGAGAGATGTGAGGTGTGTGTATGAGTGACAATTGAGTGGAAATAAAATAGTGAGAAGTAAGGAGTGCTTGTGTGACAGTGTGTGAGAGAGAGTAGTGCATAGTGAGAGAAAGAAGCAAGAAGTTATATATTTTGTCTAAATTTTGTATCAATTCTTTTAATTAATAATAGTCTTGCTAACTCTCTAAGTCTACATTATCATCACCAACTATAAGAAAGGCTTCCGATGAGCACAAAAAAGAATACATTGAATTGATTGCGTGTCTGTCATTTCATCTTCGCCAAAACCCTGTAGTCGATTGCCACTGCATAAAAATAAAAATGGTATAATAGTAAACTTACATTCCAAGTTAGCTGATACTTTGTCTGCATCTTATATTGGTAGAAAATGAGAAATGATCTTCTATATTAAATTTGATCATTTACAAACTTTTGCACACTGCTAAGACTATCGTGTTCTTTTTGTTCTCTTCTTCTTCCCTTTTTTATCTTCATAGCAGTTTAGCGAGCCGTTTTACAGACAGGATTATTCTGAAATAAAATTTATTAATGAATAACTGAACAGACAGCAATGGACAAACATGTCTAATTCTTTGAATTTAAAAATGTAGTTTTGGTTGACGATTTGTGCCAACAATTTTAAATTTTAATCAAAAGGCGGTTGGGGAAGTCACCATATTTGTTCTTTTTCATTTTATTTGTTCTCTTCAAAAACGCGAGCGTGGTTCTCCGGTCAGAGTACACATTTGACTTTGGAGTGGCAAGTGACCCACGCAGCTTTCAACCGTTAGCGCCTCGGCACTTCAGAAATCATTAAGGCTTCGATGTGGGACACGTCTTACGTAGACTATAGCCCACGGATGGACTCAGGATTCTCAACAGGACTGGGCTAAACTCAGAAAAAAAACAAATGGCAGTCCCCTTCCTGGGGTTCGGCCGCCCTAAAAATATTTTTATAGTATAAATTTTTTAAAATTAACTTGTACTAGAAATATTAGAATACATAAAAATTTAAAAAAATTTAATATAGTCTCCTTTATAGCTTAAATCAAATTTGAAATATGATAATATTCTCCTAAATACACAAATCACAAATATATATAATAAATTTAATCACTATTTATCGATTAATGGCAAACAAAAATAAATAGATATTGTAATACAAACTATAAAAGAATCTCTATTCTCTTAGATACATGATAAAATAGCAGTAATTTTATTTTGCCTACACGTATACATGTTATTATACATGTATGCATATGTGTCAATCATCTAAGTTACAAACATCCCACACTTATAGCTTAGAACTGTGACACGTATTGCTCGTATGTATAATAATATGCATGCGTGGACAAAATAAAAATTTTCAATAAAATAGATAACAAGTAAGAATTGAGAATATCTACCGTGACATAAGGAGTAAGAATTGTCAAGTAATTTTTTACTTATTTATTTTTTTGATGAAAAGTAATGCTCATTTATTTTAATAAACTCTGCATAATTAAAATTTATGTGTTTCAAAATTATATTATATTACTTAATAAAAGAAAAGTTTGTGTCAAAAACATATATGTAAAAACTATTTGTACACATAAAATATATAATTTTTATACACATTTTTATAAATTTACTCACATTCTTAAAAAATTGTGATTTCAAAAATAATATGACAAAAGACATTTTAATAAACATAACAGGGTGTATAAAAAAATTGTCAGTCACTCAGTCTCTTTTTAGAGTCGTGCAATTACTCCCACCCCCAAAAAACCCAAAGCCTTCGTCTTCCTTCCTTTTTCTCTGCAAAATTCCGCCATTTTTAAAGCTTCAACTGAAAAAAGAAAGGAAAAAAAATGGCTGGACCGAATTGCACGTCAATGGCTGCTCGGTCCACAGCTCGGTCCAGGCCATTAATAGATCCATCCCTGCTATAACCAATTTGTCGGGTTTTGGGCAGAGAAGCAGGTATGGGGATTCAAGTCGAGCGCCACATATAACTAACACACAAACATCGGCCTTAAGTTTGAAACTGGGATGATGGATGAAAGATTTTGTGCTATTCTGGCAGTCCCTTTCTTAGCAAATTTCGAGCATTTTTGCCTAATTAGGGTGGTCAAGTCGATCATGTTATCATGAAAATGAGTATATGCATCGAGAAGTCTTCCGAACCCCACTTATGTTATGCAGACGGCTAGAGTCTGATAGTTTTTATGAAAAATTTTCGGTTTGATTACTTATTTTCTCGAATGGTGTCCATTTATGTACTTCCATTATGCTAAAAAACATAAAAATAAAAATAAAGACTAATTGTACTTGAATTGTGTTATGTTATTGTATCTTTTTCCATTTTTTTTTCTTTTTTGTCCTTTTATTCCCCAAAAAGGTAAACTATATCAGAAAATAAAATGGACTCACATAAGAATGTAAAGTAATTAATGTAAGGATTTACGATTCTTTCACATAAAAGAACACTCTAATGGTTGGTTATCTCCAGAGATTCTTTTCTATTTATCAAGAAGTTTTCATTTACTCAAAACACATCCTGGCGTTTTCATTGGCGTAGATTTCATAGCAGAAAGTTTTCTCAAGGAGGAGATAGCACTCGGGATTTCTCTTCGTTGGCCGAGGGATAGCTTTTCATCATTGTGTGGCTGAATTTGTAAGAAAATTAATGAACCTTGCTTTGTTTGTACTAATGTGCATTAGCTCACATATTTCTATATGAATGAATACAACGGAACCAAAATCTAGTTCTGTTATGGAGCCAGATTGCAATGAATGCTATGAAACTATAGTCTAGTTCTATTATGAAATCAGATGTGGACCCAACAACAACACAGGATGGTTTTTGTCCAAGTAGCAATAGGGGGATTGGTTCTGAGACAAGCAATCTGGTTTCCTAATTTTTTCATATATTTCCATGGCATATTCTAATTTGGATTTGCTTGTACAAGAGTGTAGAAGTGTGATCATAGGGACTTATTATATTTTTGTTCCAGCTAGGGAGCTTGATTCACTATATTTTATATGCATTGACATAATTTTGGATCTACCCTATAAATGAAATCCAAACAATGCAATTACTGTACTGCTTTGGAATCCCTGGCATTTGAGTGCTCCAGTCCTGTTCCATCTATCCAGCATGGCTAAAAGAGTGTACTCTTAAAGTCGAAATTCCTAGACCACTTGGAGGATTTTCTTTTCTTCTTATTTTTTTTTTTACTACAACAGTAAAACTCAGATGATGATTTTTTTTATTATTATTTATTTTCTTTTGGGTCGTCAAGTTTCACAGGAAAAAAAGAACTTTTTGAGTTTTACAGAATACCAGAGGCTGCTGAGACTTTGAACGAGGCCTTTTGGGATTACTGTTCAAGAACAGAACTTGTGTGCTGCGTGCACTTCAGATTTTAACGATAACACAGAAAACAGAGCTTCAGTTGAAGAATGAGAATGTAGGCATGTGCGAGAAAACAAGAGAAGTTAATTATTGCCAAAACGATACCAAATTACGGATTCTAATGTTTACTTTGGCATATGATAAAACGAAAAAACTACACGGGTAGTAAAATATGTCAATCAAAAACTGCAAGTTTCTCATACTCTTCACGAGCAAGGGCCAATTCCATGGCATGTTCTGGGTTCACAACTCCACCGCCTTCCAAGAAAACAGTGAGCAAATTCTTGGAAAATCCGCTCAACAGCGCTACACCATTCTGGGTGGCCATAACAGGCGTAGAACTTGAGTCTCTAAGGTTCCAAAACACAATTTCAGGTACATTTTGGAAACCATTCTGTTTGAATTTTCTCTGTATTGCTTGATAATCTGTCTCCCATGGATTGTTCGATGCTTTATCAAACTCCATATCACTAAAAACAAAGACTCTCTTTATCATCTGTTCTTCAGTTAGCTTCCCTTCTACTGCGACATCCAGTATACGATCAAATGCTTTCTGGAAGTTTGTATTTGCACCCCAATCCATACATCTCACAAATTCTGTCTTGGCCTTTAGTGTATCACCCTCAACTTTCTGAAGCACGGGATTAGCGCTGAAGGTGATCACTTTACCCTTCCATGACTCCTCACTTAACTCAGAAACTAATACACCAAGTGCAACTGACACCTCCATTGGTATACCTTCCATGCTGCCCGATACATCACAAATGGCAATGCAATTAGTCAACTTCCCGATCTTTAACATGTCATCAACCATTCTTTTCCACTGAAGCTCAGCAACTTCGCTGCTCTCATCATCATGCAACTCCCCTATAATCTGATGGGGAAGCAACACTCCAGCAGCAATCTTGGCATCCCCGCTCTTCACTTCCTTAAGATAGTTTGTAAACCTCTCATTGTCATGCTTCAAGAACAACTCCTTGTAGTTCTTCATGGCCACAGAAGCCACCCGATTGTAAGGAAGAACATTCCATTCTTTCGCACTCATGTACACCTCCGGCAACTCTAAAGCCTTGTGCAAAGGTACTAGCACATTTTTTCTGAGCCTATCCCGGACTCTGTAGACATAGTGAACCTCCTCAAGTCCCTCGTATTCCAAATGATTCTCCTTTGGGAACAGTTTCCTTGCAATACTTTCACAGATCAAAGTGGCCTTATCATAGGAAGAATCCACCGAGGGACACCACTTTGATGCCAAACTAATCTTACCAAGGTTCCCAGAACTCAAGTTCTCAAAATCCTCTTTCAAATGTTCTAAAAGAAATCCGAAATTGTGTCATGCAAGAACCTATATTTTTCATCAAGATTGTATTTATCCACAGCTTTTTTAGCTTTGTTCATCTCCTCCTCCTTCCTCAAAGCCCTTGCCTTTTCTTTCTCTAATTTTGTTTCCTCCAAATTTTTCTGTACCCTCTCCATTCTCTCTTTGTTTTGCTTCCCATGCCTATTTGGTCTAATATATTTCGGACGCTTAGTCCCTTTTCTTCCCCTCATTAATTTCCTCTTCCTTCCACTCTTCTGAATCTTTCTTACAGAAAGCCCTTCCAAAATCCTATAAAGAATTTCAAGCAAATCTTTGAAGTACCCAAAATCAGCAAACACTTTAACATTACCAGCAAGAGTCTTGGGTGATATTGGTGCAACCAAATTGCAGCCGCATAGAACCCTTCCTTGTCAGATTTTCCGGTGCCTCTAACCCCCCTCAGGTTGCAGATCAACTTCAACGCAGTCAATGAATTATGTGCCCAAGCTTTTTCCAGCCGTCTGATCAAATCTTTTGGTGGAGTATTAGGCACTACATGGAAGAAGAAATCCAAACAAGGATTTCCAGATGAAACATAAGTTGCTGAACGATTTTCAGTCAAGCCCATGTTTGGAGGCGGGCTTATATCATAACCATCACTATCACTGTAACCTCTATCACTGTCAGAGTAATCATAATCATCGGGCTCCGCTTTAACATCTGAGACATCAAGATCACCGGTTTTCTTGAGCAGAGCATCCACGAGATGACTTTCAGCCGCCGAGGCGGTGGACGGTGGCACATAGCAGAGCTCTGGTGGGCCGAGGAGTTTCCATGAGGCGGCCATGGTGATTATAGGTTTAATTTGGTGGGTTTTTGCGGAGGATGAAGGATTCAGCCGCAAATTTTGTGGGGAGATATGCAGAAGATGAAGAATTAAACCTTAGGGCCGACGTCAAAAAAAAAAAAAAAAAAAAGGAATTATACTTGGGGGCCAAAAGACTCAGTTAATTTTCTTGCCGTAATTATCGTATATATCAATTAAGGTCTTAAACATGATTTAACCAATAAATTCAAGCTAGAATCACTTTCGGTATCTTTCAACCAATTTCTTCAATAATCTAAAAATATTCTTATATATAATATAATATATAATATAATATAATATAAATAATAATTACATATATATCACCGGTCCGTCGTGCTCTCCAAGTAATAACACGTTTTATTGAAAACTTTGCCCTAAAGCTAAAATGTTTGTTTTTTAGGGTACCAAGCTATAATAATAATAATAACAATAATAATAATAATAATAATAATTAGAGAAGTTTGTCTGGCGTTGTAATTTACTGCCACAGGTCTGACATTATAAGAATACTAGTGATGTCATTGATGACGTTATTGGTGGATAATAATTAAATTTATTTCATATTTTTTTAATTTTTCCCTACTTTCTATTTCTATTTTATTATCTAATTTTTAGATAGTTAAGAATATCTTCTTAGAAAAATTTATAGGAATATCTTTGGATAATTATGAGTTTTATTCTGATTATATTGGATAACAATTAAATTTGTTTTACATTGTTTTTTAATTTTTCCCAAGTTTCCGTTTTTATTTTATTATCTATTTTTCTGATAATTACGAATATCTTCTTAAAAAATTCATAGGAGTCTCTTTGGATAATTATCAATTTTATTTTGACCATATTGGATAACAATCAAATATGTTTTACATTTTTAAAATTTTTTATTTCATTTCTATCCCACACTGATATATATATATATATATATAATTTTTAGTTAAACTTGATTCTATGACTAGTTTCTTTTGTTATCAACTTAAAATTAAATAACAAAGTGTCCAAATTTTCTAATCCCTTTTCCTTTGTTTTTTTTTTAATTTATCCTACTTAAAATTTTCCACTTAGTTTCATTTTTTATAATAATAATAATAATAATCTATATATTAATAATAAGATTAGCTTTTTGGCATTGTAATTTCCTACCTATTGTCTGGCATTGTATAGATTTTTTTATTTATTTCCTACTTTTTGTAATTTGGATAATTAAGAATCTATTTAACAACTAAAAGTTTATATTTATTTTATTATTTACTGTTTGGATAATTAAGAATCAGAACTCTATATTTACTGAACTTTATATCTCATTAATAATTAAAAATCCCTTTCAATAATTAAGAGTTTTATATTGCTTCACTTTATATCTCATTAAAAATTTAGATAATTAAAAATTCCTTTCAAAAACTAAGAGTTTTATTCTTATTGTAGTTTCTCATTATTTATAATTAACTTAAATATTAAAATAGTTTTCATGATTATTTAAAATTTTCTTCCTCTAAGACTCTATATTTACTTGACTATCTATATATAATTATATCTTCATTTTATCCTTTATTCTGATTCTATTTCTCATTATTTATAATTTAAAAATAGATATCTAAATAACTTTCTGAATTTATCAATCAATTTTACGTTTGTCTTACTTATGCACTAGGTGTCCACTATATGATGCAATTTCATCGATCCGAATCTGATTTACATATTAGATACTTATGAAAAAAAATTTTACATTTTTTTAATTTCTTCTCTACTTTTGTAATTTAGATAATTAAGAATCTATTTCACACCTACTTTTTGTATTTATTTTATTATTCATTGTTTGGATAATTATATACATGGTATTAAATTAAAACAAAGGGCAATTGCTAAATTAACTGTGTATCACTTTTATTACATTTAATGTATGCTTGATTGAGACTAAATATATATTAATGTTGAATTTTCTTATTACTGTTGTTCTCCACATGCAACGCACGGGCGAAAATTCTAGTGATGTCATAAGAATACTAGTGATGTCATTGATGACGTCACTGGTGGATAATAATTAAATTTATTTTATATATTTTTAATTTTTCCCTACTTTCTATTTTTATTTTATTATCTATTTTTGGATAATTAAGAATATCTTCTTAAAAAAATTCATAAGAATCTTTTTGGATAATTATGAATTTTATTCTGATTATATTGGATAACAATTAAATTTGTTTTACATTATTTTTTATTTTTTCCCTAATTTCTGTTTTTATTTTATTATCCATTTTTTTGATAATTAAGAATATCTTCTTAAATAATTTATAGGAATCTCTTTGGATAATTATCAATTTTATTTTGACCGTACTGGATAACAGTCAAATATGTTTTACATTTTAAAAATTTTTTCCCTTCATTCTGATAAAATAAGTTAAATATTAAAATAACTTTAATGAATTTTCTTCCTTAAAAAAAACAATGGATGATTTTTTTTGTATAATTAAGAATCTCTTTCTTAAAGAAATTTACAACAAATAAATTTCATTGAAATTTATTATGAGTAAGAGTTTATATTAATTTTTTATTCTTTATTTTGAGTTCCCTTTAAAGTTTTAATTTTTAAACGCGTATGTGCAATATAATCGGTTGTTTATTTCATTAGACAATTTTTTTTACATTAGTTTTTCTTATTAGCAACATTATTATTTTATTTTGAAAATAATCTAATGCCAGATATATAATATCAAATAATCTATTGTGATTTCCCATGTGTTGTATCCTAAGTGCATCGTATGACACTATTAACATATTATATTACATTACATGATATCAAATTAGAATTAACTGTGACTGCTAAATTAACAGTATATTACTTTTATAACATTTAATATATGTTTGATTGAGACTAAGGATATGTTAATGTTGAATTCTCTTATTATTTTTGTTCTCCCCGTGCAACGCACGGGTGAGAATTCTGGTAATAATAATAATATTAGTAATAATAATATTATGTTAATATTATTAGAGGACGTGGTTAGTAAATTTAAGAACGAATATTTGTAAAACACTTGTTTTTATTTTACCCCGAGCTGTTTTTTCAATGAGTAATTATATTGCTACTACACTTTTTTTTCTTGGCACCACATCGTAGCTGCACCACACATAAAAATTAAAATATATATTTACACCACAAATAGTTTACATATAACTCCCCAACTCTACCAACTAATATAAGAACTAAAAAGGAAAATAAATTTCAACACACACCACATCTGCCATAGAAGAGGATGACATGATCCGCCTGTAATTATCTTCCAAATTGTATTGTCCATAACCACAAGAATTATCTTATCCTTCAACCCATTCCTTAGACTCACCAATCAGTTTTAGGCCCATCAATTGAAAAGTGGGTTTCTGTTAGAAAAAATTAAATTTATTTATCTGGTTTCTGTTTTGATATGTATTTAAAAATATATATATATATATAGTTTCTGGTTTGATAAAATTGGTCATTTTTTGAAATTAGATTGTAGGTTATTAGAATTAGGTTGCCAAATTCTTATTACAGTAACTATTGCCCATTGCAACGAATTTTGGTAAATGTATTATGTATGCAAATATAGATCTATATCTATACACCATGCGTGAAATGTATTTATCACATTTGGTCATGAATGATATAGAAAAGCAGTAGTGGTAATGGATCCAGGTGGAGTTATGTTGATGCTTGAATTCTCGGTGCAGTTCTTATCTGCCGACCACCATCTACCAGAACGAGAAAGTAAATATTTTGAAAATTGTGCTGTACATTAGAAATAAAAAGGTCACTTTAGTTATTTTATTTATGTCTATTTTAGTAAATAAAAAATCAATTAAAAATGTGGTGTCATACTCCTTCCATAACAAATTCCAAAATTGCCATGAGTCATTAATCAATTTTCAATTTTTTTTTATATTACATTGCAAGTTAAATTTGCAATACGCATGGTAACATACGTGCATTGCACTGATGATGTACTAGTTGATCGTTAGCAAAACAAGTTTTGCAAATTACAAATCAAATCTATGGACTGAGTTAGAAAAATATAACACATACCCCCTTCAGGAATAGAATTCTCATATATTTTGTCACAACAATACTTCAAAGCTTAAATTATTTAGATAAATTTAAATATTCAATTACAAAGGAACTTATCTAATCAGTTTTATTTGAAGTAGAAATAAACCCGCCTTCAATACTCCTTAATGTTGGCCTACACTCATATTTTTTGCAAGGGATTTATTTTTTTACTTTCTCCCACAGTCTCATCTGTCCCAGCTAATGCTAGATACTTGTCCCTCCTTGTAAGCTTTGTACACTTGAATGACAAAGCAGAAGCGATCATTTGCTGCACATTATTTGCCACATCTTGGCTCGATTTTCCAGCAGCACACGTCTGATTGTATGACAACTTGTTCAAAAACGTTATCTCGTAGACCGACCTAGGATTCATGCCAAAGAAGAAAGGATCCATCCATTTATATCCTCTAGCTGTTGTTGCATAAAACATGTTTGTACGGACGGATATAGCCACGGGCATTAGTTCATTGGTTAATTTGGCAAATAGTGCTGATAACCTAAGCAGATAGGGTTCGCGACATGTCGTGCCCTTGGCACATACAATCAAATCCTCTTCTTCTAATAGCATTTTGATCAATTCAGCGCCTTTCTCCCGGTTTCGAGTCAGTCGAGCCGACGTGATTGGTGACAAGAATTCCGTTAGTTTTAGTACGGAGTACGAGGTGGTGGCCACGGGACGACCAAGTGCAAAAGATAGGTAGACAGCATCAAGTACAGTTCGGTGTGAGCAAACAAATAAGACTCCCTTTCCTTTTGAAGAGGGGTCTTTTGGCTTAACCGGTGGGGTGCCCTTGCGGATTATTCGGCAATTAAGGAGTTGAGCGAGATAATAAGACAAATACATGGGAAATAATGACCAAACAAGCACACGAACAATTAATAAAGGAATGCTAATTGGAAACCACAAAACGAATTAGCAATGCCATCAATGGAGTCAGGGCCGGCCCTGTGATTTTTCGGGCCCGAGATGACCTCCAATTCCTCCACAAAATAGGCGCATAATCCGGAAGAAAAAACTTTTACCATTAAATACAACATATGAGAAACAAAAAGAAACATTTTCCAAAATATTACTATGTTATTACCAAAATACATTACAATGTGCTAAAATGTTGTTTAAATACCGAGCGTTTTGCATTTTTCAAGGCAAATACGCTAATTAAATGTTCACAATCTAATTTTTTAACCATTTCTTTTTCAATAGACAACATTGCTAAACCATTAAGTCTTTCTTGTGACATGCTTGACCGAAGATATATACATTATGATGAGGTACCAATTCTGAAATTGTTTTTTCTGCCTCTTCTGCAATCTTGGCTGCCTCACTGATATTTCATCACCCAAAGAAAGACCGATTTAGTAGTTTATTATTCAAGAAACAGAAAAACAATGTTGCAAGTGATGTTAGACACGTCTTACCTAATCAACATGTCTGGAGGCATGGACACCTCAATTTGCAGGAAAGTCTGTCCTTGCAATACGTGACGTGTTATGCGCTCAACAACCATTTTCTGAAATACACCTGAAAAAATTCTCTCAACATCGTTGTACAATCAGTATTCACTAGGGACAAAAGGCCTTGCTCATATTGCATTTGATGCGTCTTGTAGCATGGCAAATTCCAATGTCAGTATGCTTCTTAAATGTATAATAATTGAAAGAAAAACGAGAGCTAATGGTTGTCTCCAAGGATTGTGCTGACTTATACTTTAAAACCTGCTACTTTGACCACTCCACAAAGCCTAAGAACCAATGTGGATACTTAAATCTTCATTGTGCCACCCATAGGTTAGGAGAAGCATAAAATGGCCAACTTTTAAGGAGCCTCATAGGTTAATAGAAACCCCTCCAGTCGCACTATGGAACAAACAACAACAAAGGTTATTGAAATTTGAAATCAAAACATAAGACATACCTTTGAGAAATTAGATGATAAAATATTGGAAACAGTATCTTCAACATCAGTTTCCTCCAATACCACTGAGCCACTCTGGTCATCTGTACTCTTATTCGTCGATGATTGGTTAAACTGGATGGAATTTCGGAAGTCGAAGGCTCTAAAAAAGAAAGAGAGAAAAAGGACGGATG
The DNA here is from genome assembly GCA_963692815.1 of Nyctanthes arbor-tristis. Classification (NCBI taxonomy): domain Eukaryota; kingdom Viridiplantae; phylum Streptophyta; class Magnoliopsida; order Lamiales; family Oleaceae; genus Nyctanthes; species Nyctanthes arbor-tristis. The sequence continues at coordinate 46,942 of CAVNYN010287317.1, forward strand.
AAAAAAAATTCTGTTCCACAGGTTTTACATTTACTGCTGTCTCACTACCAAGCATTTGCCCCTTTATTTTTCATCTTTAGAAAAAAATATGAAAAGAAATTCTGTATTTGCCCTAGTCTCCAATTTCCAGGATCATCAAGATTATCCAAACTAGCAACCTCTTTCACTTCTTCCTCTTTCCCTCCTGCCTCATTTACATTTGTTTCTTCATTCTCTACCGGCCGACTCACATTTAGATCAGTAGACTCATTCACTACATTCTCCACATTCTCTTATGTCTTTGTCTCTCTTATTTTCTTACAAAAGAATTTATCAAGATCTCCCGCTTGACTTTGTATTAAAGCCATTTCCTTTTCTTTCTTTTTCCTTTTTTGATACCCGGATTCATATTTTGGACACATGAGATTTAACTATGAATTCAATATTCCTACAAGTACCAATAAAAAACAAATAAGCAATACCAAAAATCACAAACGACGCTCTTCCGATCTCATTGAACATTGATATTTAACACATCATCATCAACTTTACAAAAAAAAGGCAATAATCATTTAACATTCTAGTAAAGTTCAATCTTAGATTCTTATCAATAAAAACATTAAACATCCAATAATCCAATTGTGAAACTAGTTACTGCCTATCCAATCGAACATCCAATCGTGAGACTAGACTAGTTACTGCCTATCCATAATCCAGTTCCAATAATCCAATTGTGAAACTAGACTAGTTACTGCCTATCAGCCTATCCATAATCCAATTGTGAAAGTTACTGCCTATCCATAAGCCAATTCTAATAATCCAATTGTGACAGTTACTGCCTATCCATAATCCAATTCCAATAATAACAATAACAATAATAATAATAATAATAATAATAATCCAATTTCAAACTAGTTACTGCCTATCCAATTCCAATAATTCAAACCTTTAAAAAAAAAATATCCATCACTTACATTTATGCTTTAGTAGTCTAGCAGAGCGAGGAGATAGCACTAGCAACTCAATTGGCGGAGGGAGATAGCACTGTTACTGTAGCAGTCTGGTAGAGGAGCAAACGCCAGAAATCAGAGCCTGAAAAATTGAAATTGAAATTGAAATTTGTCTTTAGAAAAGCCAAGAAAAAAATGCAACTGGAATCACTAAATTACAATTTAGCATTTAGAAATTTAAGAATTAGGATTTAGGGCTAGGATGATTAATCAATGTAATTTTGGCACTTACCCGGCGATTGATGGAGCTACGGACCTGGACGGCTGGACAGGAACTGCTGCGCCGGGCGTCGGCGGCCAGCCGGAGAACGCCTGTTGTTGCTGGTGGTCGACTGGCGGTTGCTGGTGCCTGGTCAGTGGCAGACGGCAGGGCCTTCGGTCCTCTGTTCCAGCGTAGAAATTACGTTCCGTTTTATTTATTTATTTATTTTTAAAGTTGGATCTTAAGAGGGTTTTTTGTTAGTTGGGCTAGGTATAACAATTCCTTATAGGGCCCTGTATTTTTTGGGCCTGATGGGTAGGCCTCATTCACCTCACTACAGGGCCGGCCCTGAATGGAGTAGGATTCTGGAAACAAGGCGATCGCCGTGGAAAATCATTGACAAATGACCTTGGCTCACTGGCTTAACGCCTAGCTTGGGTCGAACTTTGTATCTTTCCAGCATAATTCAAGTCAAGTGAGAAAGAAAGAATTAATTCAAGTTGTATTACGTTAGGCAGGCTCCGCAGCATATATATATATATATATATATTGACGCACCATATGTATAGATATTAGAGAGTGACGCAAAATGCATACGCGAATGTACAATTTGGATTTTCTTAAAAGAAAAATATCGAAAATTATTTGAAAGGAAAATTAAAAAGAAAAGAAAAGAAAAATCTTTACCTTGCATAGAAATCATGAATTCAATATACATCTTTCTATCACCAGCTCCGATCTCTGGCATTGATGCTTCATCAAATACCTTTCGAAGGGCAATAGCTTTATTTTTTAGATCGGAAGAGCCAACAAGTACTCCTGGAGAAGCCACAAATCCAGTAGCCCCTACCTTTGTAGGTTGATATTTCAGTGCCTAAAACCAAATCAACATCTAAATAGTTCTTCAAAAATGGCTCAACCATGATCCTAGGGTTTGCCATGAGAACACATCATTTCCCACACGATGAAAATACACGCCATGTCTCCGGGATGCAAGTCACCAGAGTAATGTTTAGGCAACACTGCCCTCACAGCCGACTTTATATCATCAACCTTAACTCCAACAAATGTTGCAAAATATCATTAAACGAATTCCTGCTGATTCAGAGACAAAATGGTAAAATAATTCAATAAATGCCACCAACATCAAATGCAACAAGAGCAAAGTATGCGAACGAACTACACCCTACAAACGCTGTGCCATTAAGATCCGTCACTATAGTATGGTCTTTTCGCCCTTCTGATCTGCATTGATTGATGGTAGAAAATTCACTAGGAGAATATGCCTCAGCCATATATTGGTATTCTTTCAGTTACTTAAATCTAAAAGAGAACTTAAACCACAAAACTGGGATAAGTGTATCTATATATGGGCGGCACCAAGTTCTTTGATCGAATTTTTTTGTCAACAATGCATTGATCCCAAATCTATTTAGGCTAGAATTGCCAAACCCTAGAAACTAAATAAATGTTGGGAACAGCATGTACTCCCCATAATCTCCTATAATTCTTTCATGACCCATTGCATCGCGATCTCCTCCATATTATTATAAAGGAAAGCTCCAGTTATTTTCGCGATCCCCAATTGATATATTACCATCATACATCTTTCCTTGATTATTTGTACTCTGCCATGCATGTGTGTCTCTTAGATTTGCTATACTTCTATAGTGAAGGCTAATTAAATAGTCCAGTTTCTTAGTTGTGACACGCAAACTGCTTAATTACCACACCGAGGATGTTCTAAGACTTTATTCGATCAATGTTTTATAAAGATTAAGTGTAATCATTAGTCCTTGCATTTTCCTAATTATGTTTATAGTGGAAGGAAAAAAATGCTGATTCACTGGTTATATGTGTCTAAGTTTAAACCACAAAATTACTGTACATATGTTGGGGCTGGCTCCCTGGTCGAATTTTTTTCATCAATCAATATAATAACACGTTTTCGAAAAAATCTCTTTAGGCTAGAATTATACATAATTATTGATCTTCTACACCTGTCAATCTCTTATTGGTGAAAGTATAATGGTATACTTGTATTTTGAAGGCTAAGTCATCGAGTTTCTTATTTGTGACACGCGAATCACTTAATTATCACATATGTACATTCTAAAACTTCATTCAATCATATAGCTAATTATTAATTAATAACAGTTAAGTGTAATCAAGTATAATTTGTCCAACTCACTCAATTATATATACGTACTAGCTAGCTAACTGGTACTTCCCTAATTAGGTTCATAGGGAGAGAAAAAATAACCAAAACGAGGTTGAATATTGACATATAGGGCCATCAAGAAAAATGTAACAAAATAAATTGTCTCTTCTGTATATGATAGTTTAAACACTTATTATTAGAAAAATTATAAGGGGACAAGAAAATATGACATTATTAGGTGATATTCTTATGTGGCACACTTGTATTAGATGATGAAAAAGTAGCTATGTAATCATCACCTAATGAATGCGTGCTACATGAGAATGTCACTTAATAATATCCCCTTTTTCATTTCCCCCTAGAGTTGCTCTTATTATTAAGTGGACTAAGAAAAGGGAAAATTACAGCTAACTAAACCTGCATGTCCATCTTCTCTATATATTAAAATCTATATATATATATATTATTATTATTATTAAAATTAAAAGAGGATAGTTAGTCAACATTCAATATCCCGCATAAAAATGGTAATCGATGTGGTAACATTGAATGGTAAATTATGTGGTAAAACTATCTTTTAGGATAAACCTGAAAACTTTTATTTTTTTTTTTGGGCCTTCTCTCTCCCGTCAGTTTCTCAATCCATAATACTCGCTTGAAAACCACACTTCAAGACTTTGATTTGATTCCTAATCTAATCACGTAATATACGCCCTAATCTGCTACTTGATCCCCGCCCTAATCAACTTATTTCTAGGAATGACAATGAGACGGGTTCGGGGAGGATATGCCTTCCCCCGTCCCCGCCCCGTTAAGAAATCCCCCGCCCCATACTTGCCCCGTATCCGATTCAATCGGGTACGGGGCGGGAGCGATTCGGGGCGGGTATAAAAAAAATACCCGTTACCCGTCCCGTTAAGAAATAATTAAAAAAATATAGAAAAAAATGGAATTAAAATTATATGAAAAGCCATTCTAAGTATCATATCAGTTTCATCTTTGACATCTAGATTCGAAATTTTATAGAAAATAAAATATTTTTTTTAAAAAAAGAGGGACCGGGTATCGGATCGGGGCGGGGCGGCCAAAACCGGTCCCCGCCCCGATAAGATTTCGGGGTGAAATTTTTTACTCCGTACCCCCGCCCCGATACTTAACGGGGTGGGTAATACCAGCCCCATTCGGGGCGGGTACTATCGGGTATGGGGTAATACCCTTCCTATTGTCATTTCTACTTATTTATTATGATAGAGTTTTTCTCGTGAAAGAAAACCCGAGACTCAAACTTCAACGAAGAAAGGGCGTATTTCCAAGAGATACATTTGATTTTTTTTGAAGAGAGCTCTCGACCTAGAAATCAAGTACATGGACCATGCGTGTCCAAGCATTGGTAATTTCCTTTTAACTTTTTTTTTTTTTTAATTTCTGACTCAAATTATGGGCTGCTCATGCCGGTTTGTTTCAGTTAAAAACTTTCTTTAAGTTCTTTTAATCAAATAGTTTAAATTTCAATCTTAATAATCATTGTTCTTGGTATGTGCATTAAGCCATGACCACTTAATTAGATTTCCAGCACATAAGAATGCTTAGTTTTGGCATCAAGAAGAATCATTATGATCAACTTGTTGTAATGTAAATTTTTTATTCTACTATCATTTATTTCTAATCTGGAATTGAAGTTTTCGCTGGCTGCTATTGAAGTTTTTGTTGGCTAATTTTATGATTTAATTTGTGGGCAAGATTGCAATTTTTATTTAGGAAGAATCATGGAGAGCTACGGGATATATAGTTGATCATCTGGCATGCCTTCTGGTAGACAAAAAGGTCATAATTTTGTGCTCGCCGTCAGTTCAAGCCTTGGGTGCATTAGTTTGATTATCATTGGATTCGGTATGTTTTTGTGGATTCGATAAAGGCAAAAGCAACAGAGTTTTCTTGATGTTAAAGGTTTGACAAAGATAGTGAAAGTTCACTGATAAGACATGCATATCATTGTTTTAATTCATTTTAAAGCAACAAAGTTTTCTTGATGTTAAATGTTTGACAAAGATAGTGAAAGTTCACTGATAAGACAAGCATATCATTGTTTTAATTCATTCTATGTACTAATATATTTTGTCAGTATTGTCAGGTGGGCATCGTAAAGAAAATTTCTCTTGGAAATTTGAGGAGATTCCAATTCAAAGGACTTCAGCTAGCTACCAGCATCTCAGCAATAAAAACCTTCCGGGAAAATGTGGTTTTGGGGTTGTCTACAATGGGATCTTCGAGACGGAACTGCCGTGGCTGTAAAAGGCTTAGAGACGACATCGCAACTGGAGGAGAGGGGCAATATTTCGAGATATATATGTGGCTTAAATAATATGTGGTACCACAACCTCCTTGGGCTATATATGTGGCTTCTCTGTGACTGCCACAGAAAAGCTTTTAATTAGTGCACCCAAATATATCTAATTAGGGTGCAAATTAGAAATCAAATATATCTAGTAGGAGCGCACCACAACCTCCTTAGGTACAAAAATATATCTTCTTATTACATATAATCTATATATATATAATAAGAGAATGGTGGCTTTTTCCGCTTTTTTTCTGGCTCTACAAGGTTTCTAGCTCTATAAAATTTTTGGTGATATCATTTAATTCTTTTTTTTTGTATTTTTATTTTTATCTTTTTTTTATATATTCTTATACTAATTTTTTAAATAATATTCACTTTTTCCTTTATTAACCAATTTCCGATCTTTAATTCAAAGTGGTTTCTTTAGCCAAATATTTTGAATTAGGATATATCACTTATCAAATCGAATACGAAATTAGTTGAGAGTTCCATTTGAAAAAAAGCACATAGTAATTTTTATGATTTAAAAACCCAAGTATAGCACTAAACGAATAAATTTCTAAAAATATGTAACATTAATTGTAAATTTTAATTTTTAATAATTTTTTAAGAAATTTTTATATGGTTATTGTAGTGCAATAATCAATTAATTTTTTTAAAAAATTATAATACTCTAATTTGTCGATTCTATAATTAAATTGAATTTTTTTGATAATTTAAGTGTTACTGTATTTAGAGTTGGATTATTTATTTGAGAGATAGACCAAATATTGATACAATGGCACTGTAATAGTTGTTCAACAATGTTTATTAAATATTTTACTTTTATTGAATCACCCAAATTAATTTTTATTTATATATGTATAATTGATTGGTGCTGTAATTCAAATAAATGCTACACCAGTTATATTTTTCACATTCTAGACAGGAGGTCCTGGATTGAAACACTCCCTCTCCTATACCCACTGTATCAAAAAAAAGAAATAACTGGCACAAAAAGTTTTACTGACAAATAAATTCAAATATAATAGAATGATTATAAAAACTTATGTTTCATAATATTAATATGACTCAACTGGCTATATTAATAATTTATATTAAATTTTTGTATAAAAATTTATTGACATTTACTGTTAGAGTAATTATAGGTATAAATATTTATTTGACATGAATAACTGATATTAGTTCCTCTCCCACCCCCTATACGCACTGTATGAAAAAACAAGAAATTAACTGGTGCAAAAAGTGTTACTGACAAATAAATAAATCTAAATATGATAGAATAATTATAAAAACTTATATTTCATAATGCTAACATATGACTTAACTGGCTGTATTAATAATTTATTAAATTTTTGTAAAACAATTTATTGACATTTGTTATTTATCTGATATAAATAAATGATATATATTAGTTGGTAAACCTGAATTGGTTGTTTATAAGCAATTGGTGAATTTGAAGGCCCGCAGTCATCAAATATATGGTTGACAGCTAAATATGTCACTTTTTCACGCCAGATAAATATGTCTCTATAAAAT
>CAVNYN010287320.1:0-13017 GCA_963692815.1 Nyctanthes arbor-tristis
CCATTGCAAAATAAAATATGATTCACATAGCAGACTTCACACAAATGTGTAGGTTGATGCATGTTAAGTTGTAATAATTAAATTCATTAAAAAGGTACGAAGATGGTGTGAAAATTGAACATATCCTCATGAGTAAATAATATGAAAATTCAGCCTTCAATTGTTAAATTCATTTAGAAGGATCTGAAATGCTTTGTTGAATTCTTTTAAAAGGCTTTAAAATTTACAATATCATTGTCAATATCTCAAGTAGACAAGTATAGTATATGATTAAATCATTCTTATATGATCTTTGTGACTAAAATTTATCCAAACAGACAATGTATGACATGTTATAAGATGCTTAAAATATAACGCCTATGGCATATTACTTGGTATAAACCTAGACATATATGTTTGAATCTCAGAAGCTACTTTTAGCGGGTGTTCATTCTGTTCAAAAGCCTAAAGTAAGAACCTAATTACAAGAACCACATTTAATATCACTCGCAAAATATATAAGAAAAAGGATGAGCAAAAAGAAATAACTATACCTTCATATAATTGTACAAGTAAGACAAACGTTCAAGGATATTCTATTTCTTAAAATGACCAAGAGCCATCTTGAGATGGCGAAGCTTCCGAGCCAAACTCAAATCAACAGCACAAAGGTTCTCACACTGAAATATGATATCTGATCATGAGTAAGGCCCAAGTAGTTTCCGTCCAATAAAAAGAGAAAAAAACTAATAAAAGAAATTCTTTTTCATCCATGACGTTATCTCCACTTGTAGTTTAAAATCAAAATTTTGCACTTTAGCTTTGAGATGCTCGTCTAGTGTCTTCATTTCACTAAACTCTGACCATCACTGGGATCCTTGCTCTTCAACAATGTGACAAATAAAGGAATGGACAAAAGAAATTACCAAATTGCAAAATATAAAATGATGTATACATTATTAACATAAAATGGAAAATACTGATATATCTTGTGACTGAAAATACATAAAAAACAAAGATATTAAAAGATTTAGAAAGATCATTACCTTTAAATTTAGTTTTCAATCCCAATCACAGCTGGGATAGAGGGAATCAAAAGGCTAAGCAACTGCACAAGTACAATATACAATATTAGCTATTCAAGACTTGAGATAAAGATCTGTTTTTCATCTTGCACAAAAAACACGGGTATCTTACATTGCCATTAGTAATGAAAATCAAAGAGAGTAAATAGCTAACAAGTAATATCAACTGTTGATAAACAAATTATTCCTAAACTCAAGCCTTAGTTTTCCAAAAAATTTGGACAAACAAAATTAAGCAGACCAAAACATAATTCTTAACAGAATTAATCACAAAGGTGAATAAAAGGAGCAAAGAGCCATCATATACACCTTGTTTCTTCTCATCATTTGAAGAATCACCTTCCTATGACAACATCTTCCACTCGATTATGAAGCAGGAAGCCGGGATAAAGAAGAAAACGTGGCTGAACACCGACAGGCCAAATAAACCCCAAAAAAAAACAAAGAGAGAAATAGATGTGAAAATTCTATATATGTTGCAAAAGGAAAATGTAGCAAGAATTGAACCTTGTATAGGTCACTGACGACATTGTAATTATTATGCTTGTTCAGACATAGTTCCCTAAATGACATTTATAGCTTCAATTGCCTTAGCTTCAATTGCCTCTTCAGCCATGTCTTCTTGTTTCATAACCACTGTCATGTATTTGAGTGAGTTATCTACTGTCTCCAGCATTCACTGCCTTGCAAAATAAAACCATTGCAGTTTCATTATCCTTCTCGACCAACTTCCAGCTTAATTATCTACCCTCTCCATCTTCATTATCCTTCTCAAGCAAAACATATGTAAAAGTAAAATATGAGTATAAAACCAGATTGGAACTGCCAGTTTTATAAATTGCTTAATTTGCTACATGGTAGGATGCTATAAAGGGAAAAGAAAAGATAGAAATCATGTCAAATGGACATGATCAAGATCATAAAAATAAATTCATTCATAATAATATATAATATTAGTCCAAGTAATTTTCAAATCACTTTACTTTGATCCGGCTTGTAGCATCAATATTTAAACTAAATTTGTAAAGTCCTTATTCTGCAGCAATTTACACAGCTCAAAATAAGTACTAACTGAGCGTTAAGCACTTGATAAATCTAAGTGACAAGATAAAATTGCTCAAAAAATTCTCCTTACGTGAACTATGTTATTAACTAAAGAAGTCAAGAAATTCGAAGATAATAAACTAAAGCCAGAAGCATCCTCATTTTGTTATTTTCAGCAGAAACCCTCAGTTAAAGTTCTAAGCTATAATCTTTCCAAGATTGCTGGTCAGAGTTGCAATAGACCAATACTCCAATACTGGTCAGAGTGATATTACCCAGTCCTCAATTCTTAAAATAAACCTACAAAAAAAGATAAATTATGAGTAAAATTGATGCGGATCAGATTAGATACACAAGCAATTCAGCACAAAGAGTTGAAAAGGACAAAGTATACCAGGTTGGGATGCCAAGTAGAGCCAAGCAAGAACAAGAAGCTTGATCTTGAAGAGAGAATTTTCAGCATTCATTGTTTCTCCGAATTGAATTTTAGAGAAAGAATAGAACCTGGAGAGTGAAAGTGATGAAAAAAACATAAACTGTAGATCAAAAACACACAAAAGCCCTAAACGAGCAAATCGAACATGATGGAAAGAGGGGTAAGCTGCAAGAATCGAGCCACACATAAACCCAAAAGCATAAAGTACCAAAAAAGAAGAGAATTTTCCCAAGACATCGAATTCATTTGTTCTGTTGATCTCCTCTCCCCTTCGGTACCTGAACCGTAGGAGACTTTGCAACCAATTGAAATAGAATGATCAAAAACTATACAGCGGAAAAAGAAATAAAAAATTAGAAACAAAAATAGAAAAAAAAAAAAAAAAAAAAACAGGCGGCCCTAAAAAATGACATACCCAATTCATAACGGGGAAAATCGACAACGTGAAATCATGGAGCAATAACAAGTACCACCGTTGGAACCAAAGAGAGCACCGTGAACTCAGGAGAAAATTTATGGTGCAAATGCTTTCCTAATCGACGGAGAAGAGAGAAATTGAGAGTAGTCAGAGGCGAGGAAGCAAGGGATTGAGAACAGACAGAGAGGAGTGTGTGACGGAGTGGGCGAACATTCTGTGGTGCAAAATGAGGAGAGAGACAAAGGGGACCCAGAAAAAAGGGGGGGTAAGATAGGCAGAAAACGACAAAATAGCGACTACGGTCGTCTTCCAAACCAGCTCTTTTATATTGTAAAGATTTATACAATAGTGATTACAGTTCTTGAATTGTTTACATAATTTTTCGGTTAAGACATCTCATGCAATGCACGGATGAACAATTTTTAAAAAAAAAAAAATTGTATTAAGAGGAGTGCTCTATTTGTACATATAAGGTGTACAAATTTTGCACACCCCCTTCAACTCAAACACTCTTAAAAATTTGTCATTTCAAAAAAAATAAGAGTTAAGTACATTTAAATAAATACATGAGGCATGCGTATATATTTTATACACTTTATATATACAAAACAAATAACATTTCCCCGAAAATATCTACCTCACGAGCTATGAGTGAAAGCATTGCAAATGATTTAGATGCTATGATGCCATATATATGATATATCACATTGATATCGAATTGTGATTTTTGCCACACATAACTAAATGATAATCAATAATTAGGGGGAAAAATGAATTCGTACAATTGAAAACTCTGGGAGGCAGCCAAGGGATAATAATTGAAACGATTTCATCTGCCAAATTGATAAATGATTCCTTCCTCGTAGATATCAATGAATACAAATAATTAAACAAAAAACGTGGTTAGAAAGATTCAATTAATAATAAATTCATAAACTGATAATAGAAAGGAAAAAAAGAAGATATCAATGTCACTAATCCTTAATGATCTGCTTGGAGATGCCTAAACCAATTAAATACATTATTATCTACTTATCATCAATTCCCAATCGAAACATTCATAGTTCGATGGAGAAAGGAGATGAAATGCACTTGCTTCTCGATAATAATGATGATTTTTATTTTTAGTCGACACTATGCTTTTCAAATAGACCAATTAGATTACCAGAACCAAACGCTTACTAATGAGCACTGGATCTTAATTCAAAATTATAACTTTTCCATGGCACCTAAGCAACTCCACCAAGTTCACTTAAGATTGCACAAATGTTTGTGTGTATTTTTTGTAAGGACACAAATGTGTATATTATGCAAACGAAGTAACTGTTATAAGGAAAAATGTAGTCTAATGCATGTGCTAGAAAATACTGTAAAAATTACTTTAAATTAAATATATAAATACTAAATACAGACAATTTTATTTTGCTATGATCACGATCTTTCATGTGCAATTGTCGAATAAGGTTAAGAATATATTTTTCCCTTATTAACAACTTTCATTGATTGAGGTTAGGTGTAGCACGCCTACGTGTTCTAATTAACCTTTCAATAATAAGAGCCATCACATCCAAATTCAAATAAAAAATTAAGCATTAACGTTAATTAATCTCACGTTTAGCACGTTTGTTTGTCATTAATTCTTTTTTCTTGTGTGTGTATATATATACTCACATTCTCTTCAATTCCGTGTAAGTTATGGCTATGGCTATTTTGAGTAGTACTGTTTGCAGTCTGAAGCCAGCTTCCGTTTGCACTTTCAAAAATAATCAGTTTCCCAAAATTAGCTTTTCTTCAAGTGTAAACACTGCTAGGATTAATTATATTGCCTACAGTACTACTTATAAGCCATGTATTAATGAGAGTGCGACTAGGCGGTCAGGAAACTACAAGCCCACGTTGTGGGGATTCGATTACATTCAGTCGTTAGACAATGAATACAAGGTAAATGTAATTTATGATCATCGTTTTCAGACCCCCTTTTTTGGCTACTTTTTTTATTGAGGGATCGATCGATGATGATGATGATGATGATGATGACGACGACTAGAAAATGTTGTTTGTAGGGAGAGAGATACGCGACACGGGCTAGTGAGCTGAGGACGCAAGTGAAGAAGATGCTTCACAAAGCAATGGAGCCATTGGACCAGCTAGAACTAATTGATAACTTGCAGAGGCTTGGAATCTCTTACCATTTTGAGGATGAGATTAAGCAAATCTTGAGAGAAATCAACAGAAAAGGGAGAAGAAACAATGATTTATATGCTACTGCTTTGGAATTCAGACTACTAAGACAGCATGGCTTTAATGTCTCACCAGGTGATAACTTTATATTCTAATTTCTTCTCATCATCTTCATATATATTCTGTTTTTGTGCTTAATTAGCTATGCCGATATCAATTGCAGAGATATTTGGGTGCTTTAGGAATGAGAGGGGTGCATTCAGGGCAAGCCTATGTGATGATACAAAGGGATTGCTAGAGTTATATGAAGCTTCTTTTCTAGCAGTAGAGATCGGAAGAGCGTCGTGCTTGATTTCGCAAGAGAGTTTGCTATTGAACATCTTGAAGGCAAACGCGTAATCGATGATGAGGTAAATTGCGCCTTGGAACTCCCGTTTCACTGGACGTTTCCTTGGGCACGGGCAAGATGGTTCATAAATGTGTACGAGAATAGACACAACATGAATCCAACTCTGCTTGAGTTTGCTAAACTGGATTTCAACCTTGTTCAAGCAACATATCAGCAGGAACTAAAACAACTCTCAAGGTAACCGTACGTATTTTATATCAAGACTGGGATTCTATCTTAAAAGGTCAAGTAATAAGTAGTCTGATTAAGCTCTCACATGTGGGTTATCCAATCAGAACACACCACACAGGACGTCGGGAGGCATATCCCGCCATATGTCTGGTGTGTTTTAATATAACACATTACGTACAGTTCCTTTTTAAAAAATCAACTTTATTAAGAAGAGTAGCCCAATCTCTTTTGTTGATTATTGAATTTGCATTTGTTGAATGGGACTTTATCCCCGACATTAATCATCCTTTTCTTTTTTCTTGTTTATTTGTACCATTGGCTATAGGTGGTGGAGGGGAACACGCCTAGCCGAGAAGTTGCCCTTTGCTCGGGATAGGATGGTCGAATGTTTCATCTGGATTGCTGGAGCGATATTCGAACCTGAATATGGGCTTGTTCGAGCAATATTGACGAAGCTCGGTTCTCTAGTAACAGTCACCGACGATGTATATGATGTGTATGGCTCAGCGGAGGAATTAGAGCTTTTCACAAGCATGGTTGAAAGGTATCCTTAATAATCATAATATACACCCATATATTCACGAAGGACTTAATTTAAATAATCTAATCAACATACAAGTCTACAGATGGGATGTGAATTCAATTCATCAACTTCCCGACTACATGCAACTATGTTTTCTGGCAATCAACAACTTTGTCAATGAAACGGCTTATGATGTTCTCAAAGAAACTGGAGTTGTAACTATTTCGTATTTAAGAAAAGCGGTAAGATCCATTGAGTTTGTATGTATTAGTTAACGTATATACATCTATTGTGTTAAGAAGTTAATCAGCACATATGCAGTTCGCGGATTTTTGCAAAGCTCAGTTAAAAGAGGCCAAGTGGTCGTCCAGTGAGCACTGTCCAACAATGGAAGAGTACATGGACAATGCATGGCTTACAATAGCAGCGCCTATCGCGGTGGCATATGCTTTTCCCTTTGTTACCAATCCTCTAAGGAGTGAAGATTTCAAGTGCGTAGTTGAGAAATATCCTAATGTAATTCGCTGTTCGGGAACTATTGCACGCCTTGGTGATGATTTAGGGACAAGCACGGTACGCGCATGCATGCAATTACTACACAATTTAAACTTGTGATCATGAACGAAGGTTCTGAGTCGTGTGTAGTAAATGAAATTTATCCTCTCTTTTGATATGTGCAGGATGAATTAAAAAGAGGTGATGTTTCTAAATCAATACAATGTTACATGAACGATACTGGTTCTTCTGAAGATGAGGCGCGCAAGCACATAAAGTTTTTGATCAATAAGACGTGGAAGAAAATGAATAAACACTTAACTACTGCAGATTTTCCAGTTTCCTCACAAAAGTATACCAGAATTGCTGCAAATTTTGCTAGAATGGCACAGTACCTATACCATAATGGAGATGGAGTTGGAATTCAAAGCGATGAAGCTAAAGATCGCATTTTAGAATTGCTGTTTAAGCCGATTCCCCTGTACACGCACAGCTAGCTAGGCTCTTTTCCCCTATTCATACCATTGTAATTGTACTTGTCTCCAAATTATTGGTGCAAGCTCATATCTTTCTTTTTGTAACATCAAATAAATTATCATGCAAGCTCATATCTTTCTTTTTAAATCAGCTTATTAATCATAATATAAATTGTAGTTAAGTACATTGCATATCTTTCAAGCAAAAAATTTTCTCCACCCCCCACCACCCGACTTACATGGGACAGGCTCCATGTAGGCCGTCCCACCTACATGGGGCCGGGATAGGAGAAAGGGGCACATCTTTAAAGATAATAATGACCGGCCCATGTGGGAGGTCGGGAGATAACGTGGAAAATGTCAGTACATGACCTTCCGTAATAATCCTTAGACAGAATAAGATTTAAAGAGATTGGAGACGATTAAAAAAAAATAATAATAAATATATATATATATAAAGCGAATGGATGGTAATAATTACTAGTGAGATATATGCATACTAGTAGATTGCTTTTGTGTGGTCTAAAAGGTTTAGGGAAAACTAGCCATATGGTGAAGATAGTGACAAGTTGACACACATGTGGAATATTTAATATTTTTATTGGCTGTAGGGGAGAAATTTTTTTTAAAATCGGTGATTACTAAAAGCATTTATATTAATAGTGTTGAAATTAATTATCTATATATATAAAAAATAAAATTTTTAGTGATTATTAAAGGATACTTAAGTAAGTAAAATTTAATTACTAATTTATATTATATTAGTTATTCTAATTAAGAGTGTTAAATTTAATAATCAATTCAATAATCAAATGGTGCGTCAATCACAATTCAATTAAAATAAAAAAATAATACTACATAAGTGTTAAGTTTATTGTTAATTTTAACAATAAAACTAACAATTTGTTAAATTAAATACTTTTAAAAACTATTTTAATACCATCAATGTAGTTTTTTTGAGTTGTTAACTAACAACTCCATTAACAACCTACTTTAGCACTACAAATGTGGATGCTCTTAGAGAATTAAGAAATGATAAGTGTATTGTATATGCCAAAATACTTCTCTTAACTTAGATAATTCTATATGAAATCGAGCAGATTATTACCTAATTTGCGTGAATATGGTTCATATAGGTAAAAAGCTCAAATTGGAGTAGAACAAGTGAAAGGAATTATTTTTGAACCAAATTGAGACTTTACATTCAAGATATAGCATCAAAGTGTGATTTCTCGAGAGTTCGAGGTAAGAAGACCAATGGAAACCAGTTTGAGGGCTAACTACACGCTGGGAGAGCTTGAAAGAGATCATTGGTGTCGTGTTTAAAGAGTTCAAGAAGTTGAGGACGTGTTTAAATGAAGAAAAAACTGAAAATGACCGTTGCCGTAAGAAAAAGTCAAATCAGGGACTAAACTACACGATATAAAAGTACGCAGCGGGTAGGCCGCAGCAAGCAAACCCGCTGCCACTCACAGGCTGTCTCAAAAATCTGTTGGCCGCCGCTCGGGAAACGCCGTTTAAGCGTTTTCAGACCCTTTTTGACACATTCGAGGGTTTTAAGGCCTCCACAATTATAAAAGAACGAAAACCCATCTGTAAAGGGGGAGAACTCATCATAGAAAATCACTCTTGAAGGCCTAGAGATTGAAGCGAGGGATTGAATATTGAAGCCGGGGTTAGCGTGAAGATTGAAGAACAGAGTTTTTCGTTTGGTGCAAACGTTTTCTCTATTATTCTTCATCTTTTCTTTGCAAGAATCTGGTCATGTATTCAAACCCTATGAATTCTTATATTATGATTTCCTTTACTATGTATAACTAATTTCTCTTGTTGAGACAATCGATGAAGCAATAGACATCTTTTGATTGTGTTAATTCCATTCATGACTCTAATTATTATTGTGTTCTTATTTTCTATTTTGATATGTATTTGCCTTTTATGAGTCTGATCAACTTGTAATTCTGTTTGTGCATTCGTAAGGAAATCGAGAGGTAAGTCACAAATTGAGAACTTCAATAGAAAACATTAATTACATAGAAGATAGGGATATACTTTTTTTATTTGTGCAATCGTAAAAATGGTTTCTTGTTAATTAATGCATTCAACTAGGTTAAAATTCATATAGAAATATAGTGGGTTTACTTAGTTGAGTAGATTTGAATTTGCTCGAGAGAGGTTTTTAATTAAATTTGTGAAACTGGTTGTGAGCACGCGATGATGAATTGTTATAAGTGAGATTGCATAATTGGAACGTCTGTTTATTGTGGATTCATTAGTCTCAACGCCTTTATTCATATATTTCCTAGTCCATTAATTTGAGTTATTTCTTACTTTTGAGTAGAAAAAGTATTTAGTTTAAATTTTAGTTTACACAAATATAGAAAAAGTATTTAGTTTAAATTTTAGCTTACACAAATATCATTATTCTTTTGAAAAATTTTTAATTTCCTTGTTCAATTGGTGTGAAATTAATTTAAGTGAAGTTGGTGACAACTTTCCCTGTGGGATCGACATTCATGACTCATTTAATCCTATACTATTTAAACGGTATTGTGTGCTTGCGATTTTTGCCTATCAAGAAGCTTACATAGAATTTAGCTTTTCTCTTTTTCTTCATAGACAGTTTATTTATTTATTTTTTGAGACAGTTAATACAGTTTAGGATGAATTTAATTACAAAACCTGATAGTGCCACCACTCCAAATACACTGCCTTAATTAAGAACAAAACAGAAGAGCAATAAACTGCCTTAATTAAGAACAAAACATGGAAACTAGTGCCACCACTCCAAATCAGAAAATAATCAGCAATAGATCGGTGTACACATTAAAGTGTGGTACATATGGTAAAATATGAAGGTTTAAAGCAAGTTTAGTTGCTAAGGGCTATCTACAAGTTCGAGGAGTAGATTTCAGAGAGACATTTAGTCCTGTCATTAAAGCCTTCACATTAAGAGTAATTCTTTCATTAGTTGTTTCAAAGGACTGGGAAATCAGACAAGTGGACATTAATAATGCGTTTTTAAATGGAAAACTAGAGGAGGAGGTTTATATAGAACAATTTCAGAGGGCCTTATTAATGAAAAGAAACCTCATTATGTTTGTAAATTGGACAAGGTCCAATATGGCAAAGGACAAGCCCCAACGGCTTGGTATGATAGTCTCAGATTTGCAATGATTCATTGGGGTTTCAAGCAGTCAAAGGCAGACAACTCTTTGTTTTTTAATTTAAGTAAGGATGTGGCTATCTTTATTCTTGTGGACGTAGATGATATAATCATAACAGGCAATGACAGTGGAGCAAATACAGAGGTTTGTTGAAAAGCTAGACCAGAAATTTGCACTTAGAGCTTGTTTGATCCTATTTATTTGAGGAATTTATAATGAGAAAAGAGGTAGAATGTGTATTGGCAATGTAAAAAGGTGTGAAATGTGTAATTGTAATTGAACAGTTGTCAAATCAAATATCAAATCAGTGATAAGTAAATTTATAAATTGAGAGAATAAAAGGGATCAAACAAACTCTTAAAAGATATTACACCATTACACAATTTCCTGGGAATTGAGGTACCCTACCCACACATGGAGTTAGGAGTAGGTATACATCTTTCTCAGTCAAAGTACATACTGGAGCTGTTAAAGATATTTGATTTTGATAAACTCTACACCCATGGCAACAGGAAAACCTCTGTCTAAGAATGATGGTAAATAGCTGGTGGACTACAATATCTCACATACACCACGCTGACCTGACCTGACCTGACTTTTTCTATCAATAAACTCAGTCAATTTTTGCAATCCCCTGCAGATGATCACTGGAGAAGTGTTAAAATATTATTTAGGTATCTGAAAGGAACAGTAAATCAGGGTTTGTTTTTGCAAAGAAATTCAAATAATGACATAAAAGCCTATAGATTTTCTATAAAAACATATCGGGCTCTGAATTTGGAGCCGACCACCAATTACAGGGGGCACGTCACCAAATTCAAAGCCCTATCTATTTTTATAGCTAGACCGTAAAAGTGTATGTTGATGCAGATTGGGCCTCCTGTCTGGATAACAGGAGGTCAACTGCTGGTTATTGTATTTACATTGGTGAGAATCTGATTGCTTGGTCTTCTAAAAAGCAGTAGGTGGTGGCAAAATCAAGTACAGAAGCGAATAGCCCATGCCACTTCAGAATTGTGCTGGTTGCAATCTGTGTTTACTAACATTGGTTTACATCAAAAGGCTTCAATTCTGAGGTGTGATAATCTTGAAGCAAGTGCCTTAGTAGCCAACCCTATTTTGCACATCAGAACTAAACATATTGAAATTGATGCACCCTTTGTTAAAGATAGCGTGTTAGATGGTAAACTGGAAATTCATTATGTTCCTACAGCTGACCAAGTTGCAGACCTTATGACAAAAGCTCGATACTACTGAATGTTTAACTATTTAAAGGACAAGTTGAGAGTTGGTGACCCCCCCACCCCCAACGTCTTGAGGGGAGGTGTTAAGGAAACAGACTCATAAATGTCACTCAAGCAAAGGCACAAAGGTGTAATCTCAGTCAATGGCAATTTTGAGGAGTGCAACACGATTTCAGTATTAAAGAGATTGGACAAAACGCACTTGCAAGGAGACACGAATTTTCCAGCCACACACCAGGAAGGTTCCTACCTTCTTCCTTAAAATATGGTGGCCACAAGAGTTTTTAGATTCCATCAGAGGTTGTTGCAGATATTTTCGTTCTCTTATCTTTGAATGTACATATTTTTATTGTTCATCTAGAATGTTCCTATTTCCTGTATAAATTGAGCAAACTGTATTAACTGCAGTTTAATTCAATAGAATTACAAATTTCCTCAGAATTCTTGATTTATCAGTTTTGCAATTATGAAGCTAAAGATCGCATTTTAGAATTGCTGTTTAAGCCGATTCCCCAGCACACGCACAGCTAGGCTCTTTTCCGTTATTCTTACAATTTCAATTGTACATTTGTACTTCTCTCCAAATTATTGGAGCAAGCTAATATCTTTCTTTATGTAACGCCAAATAAATTATCTCGTCTTTTAAATCAGCGTATTAATCATATATATATATATATATATATATCTTTTGTAATCACCAGACATAATAAGATTTGCAGAGATTAGAGATCATTGAAAAAAAGGGAGCACAAAATGAATGGATGGTTATTACTAGTGCAAGATAGCTTACTAGTATACTGCTTTTGTGCGGTCTCAAAAGTTCAGGGGAAATGAGCTAGAATGGTGAAGATAATGACAGGCCGACACACTACTGGAATATTTAATATTTTTAATGACGGTAGGGGACCAGGGCGGACTCAGGATTTTTCTTCAGACTGAGTTAAATTTAGATGATTTTTTTATGCTGTAAATTGTTTGAAATGAAATTACACTAGAAATATCAGAGTACATAAAAATTTCAAAAAATTGACATAGCCTCCTTTGTAAATTAGTTTAAACCAAACTTGAAATATAATAATATTCTCTCAAATACACAAATCATGAGCACATATAATAACTTTAACAACTATTTATCTATTTGCCGCAAACAAAAACAAATAGATATTGTAGCACAAAAAATAAAAAAGTCTCTATTTTCTTAGATACATTATAAAATAGATAACAAGTTAGATTTGTTTTAAACTAAAAAAAACTTGAATTTATTTTTTGTGATGGGATCACTAAAGAATTAAAAAAAAAAAAAAGAGTTTGAGGTTGAACTAGACCGAGCTAATTTTTTTGGGCTACTTATGAAAATTTTTTAGACTACTTAAGAATTTTTTTTAGACC